>SJYT01050258.1:0-31174 GCA_006410635.1 Cephalophus harveyi | reverse complement strand
GTGTTGACCATCTGGTGATGTCCACGTGTAGAGTCTTCTCTTGTGTTGTTGGAAGAGGGTGTTTGCTATGACCAGTGCATTTTCTTGGCAAAACTCTATTAGTCTTTGCCCTGCTTCATTCCGCATTCCAAGGCCAAATTTGCCTGTTACTCCAGGTGTTTCTTGACTTCCTACTTTTCCATTCCAGTCACCTATAATGAAAAGGACATCTTTTTTGGGTGTTAGTTCTAAAAGGTCTTGTAGGTCTTCACAGAACCATTCCACTTCAGCTTCTTCAGCATTACTGGTTGGGGCATAGACTTGGATAACTGTGATATTGAATGGTTTTCCTTGGAGACGAACAGAGATCATTCTGTCGTTTTTGAGATTGCATCCAAGTACTGCATTTCGGACTCTTTTGTTGACCATGATGGCTACTCCACTTCTGAGGGATTCCTGCCCGCAGTAGTAGATATAATGGTCATCTGAGTTAAATTCACCCATTCCAGTCCATCTTAGTTTGCTGATTCCTAGAATGTCGACATTCACTCTTGCCATCTCTTGTTTGACTGCTTCCAATTTGCCTTGATTCATGGACCTGACATTCCAGGTTCCTATGCAATATTGCTCTTTACAGCATCCAACCTTGCTTCTATCACCAGTCACATCCACAGCTGGGTATTGTTTTTGCTTTGGCTTCATCCCTTCATTCTTTCTGGAGTTATTTCTCCACTGATCTCCAGTAGCATATTGGGCATCCAGAGACCTGGGGAGTTCCCCTTTCAGTATCCTCTCATTTTGCCTTTTCATACTGTTCATGGGCTACATAGCATAGCCTCCCGCAATTTCACAATTTTTAGTAAGGAAACTGAAGACCAATAACTTGTCTATATTCCACAGCTAACAGACGATGGAGCTGGTCAAAGAAATCTAGACCTGTCACTCTAAAACCCTCTCTGTAGAAATGTACATGACTGCAATCGACACATGATTTACAAATAACAAGCTCAATTCGAATACAAGAATATGTATAATTTAATTTATACTTTAAATTTTTAATAAATTATCTTTTAGCAATAAACAGTCCTTGTTGGTGTTTCTCTATAGTTTGCAACCAATCAGAGCCTTAGAAGATACTACAATAGAAATCAAGTTCATTAGGATTTAAGTCCAAGTTTCAGTTCACTGAAATTCAGATATGATATGTTCATTAAAAAGGCAGGACCCCGAATACAAAAGTCAGTTTTATCTGGAAGAACAAATCAGTTCAAAGAGTGGGAAGGGCTTTGTGGTTAGTTCCAAGCATTAAGAAATCTGGTCAGTTCTTTCCCATGTGCTTCATGGAGTAAAGACATAAAGGGCAAACCAAAGAAACCACAGTGATTAAGGACTGTTTTTCTTCAGTGGTAACTAGAAGGCTGGCATATAAATGACACATAATCCAGTGTGATTGGCTTTAATTTACTTAGTATTAAAGAGAGACATAATGTAGCTATGACTCATCTTGGTGTAATCAATTTCTAGTTTCTAAAGAAACAAACAAGCAAACAAATACAAATGTCTCCTTGTTTGGTCTATAACACTCAAAGAAGGAGACTGCAGACACTTCGGTTCCCAAGAGCCTCTTGAATCGATTTTTTGTCTTTGGTGGTTCTCCTTCCTTCATTCTTCCAACAATGAATACATTTGAACTCCAGGGCTTTCCTGTGCATGTGTGTGAGTGTGTGTGTATGTGCGCGTGTGTGTGTGTGTGTTATGTAGGGATGGTGACAAAAAGATAAGCCAGTCCTTTCTGGATTTCATTTAAATGAATGCAATTACGCGGCTTATTTAGGTACTTGGATGAAGGGAAAGGCAGAAAGAAAGTATAATTTCAGCTCACATTTAACGAGTATCTGTGCTGTGTATCTATGACCTTGCTCCCAAAGTTGTGTAAGTGTGTGTGCAAAAATCTGATCCCCAGGTCCCTGAATTCTGAGCCCATGCTCCTGTGGCACATGCATTTGCCAACTTTCTTCTCTTCAGAAGGACTGGGATTTTGTTTCCTTTGAGTAAATGAGTTGACTACAAAGAAATCATTCTACTTCCTCACTTTCCCAAATGAAAAAAAAACACACAACTCATCTTCTTTGTAACCTTCCTGAATTAATTTCCTCTTGCTGTTATAATAAACTACCACAAAGTCTTAGTGACTTAATACAACACAAATGTATTCTCTTGAAGTCCTGGAGGCCGGAAGTCGAAAGTGAACCTGATAGATCTAAAATCAATGTGTTGCAAGGCTGCTACCTTCTGAAGGCTCCAGGGGAGAGCCTGTTCCTGGGCTCTGCCAGCTTCTAGCTGTCTGCCAGCATTCAGTGGCATGTGCCACATCTCTCCAGCTTCCCAGGCAGCATGAGTGGTAAAGAACCCACCTGCCAATGCAGGAGACATAAGAGACATAGGTTCGACCCCTAGATCAGGAAGATCCCCTGGAGGAGGGCACAGCAACCCTCTCCAGTGTTCTTGCCTGGATAAACCCATGGACAGAGAAGCTTAGTGGGCTACAGTCCCCCATGGGGCTGCAAAAGAGTTGGACATGACAGAGAGACTTAGCACACACATACACATCTCTCCAACCACTACTCCTGTGGTCACACTGCCTTATCCTCTTCTCTGGTCACATCATCCCTGCCTCCTTCTCATGAGGACACTTGTGATGGCATTTAGGCCTCATCGTAATAACCTAAGAAAATCTCCCTGCCTCAATATCTTTAATCACTTCAGCAAAGTCCCTTTTTCCATATAAGGTTCACAGTATGGGGGCACTGGGCCATGATATCTTTGAAGGCCATCATTCACTCCCCCATACCATCTTTTTTATCCTGACTACTCCAAGAATATAAATTCAGTGGTATGAAAGAGCAACCATCTATCTCTATAGAAAGTATTTTAACTTTTGAACTTCCATGTCCACTGAGGGTGAAAAACCAAATATTGCTTTTTTACTCTCTAGGTTCAGTTCAGTTCAGTCACTCAGTTGTGTCCAACTCTTTGAGACCCCATGGACTATAGCACTCCAGGCCTCCCTGTCCATCACCAACTCCCGGAGCTTGCTCAGACTCCTGTCCATCGAGTTGGTGATGCCATCCAACCATCTCATCCTCTGTCATCCTCTTCTCCTCCTGCCCTCAATATTTCCCAGCATCAGGGTCTTTTCAAATGAGTCAGCTCTTCGCATCAGGTGGCCAAAGTACTGGAGCTTCAGCTTCAAAATCAGTCCTTCCAATGAATATTCAGGACTTATGTCCTTTAGGATGGACTGGTTGGATCTCCTTGCAGTCCAAGGGACTCTCAAGACTCTTCTCCAACACCACAGTTCAAAAGCATCAATTCTTTAGTGCTCAGCTTTCTTTATAGTCCAGCTCTCATATCCACACATGACTTCTGGAAAAGCCATAGCCTTGACTAGATGGACCTTTGTTGGCAAAATAATGTCTCTGCTTTTTAATATGCTGTCTAGGTGTGTCATAGATTTTCTTCCAACGAGCAAATGCCTTTTAATTTCATGGCTGCAGTCACCATCTGCAGTGATTTTGGAGCCCAAGAAAATAGTCTGTCACTGTTTCCACTGTTTCCCCATCTATTTCCCATGAAGTGATGGGAGCAGATGCCATGATCTTCATTTTTTCAATGTTGAGTTTTAAGCCAGCTTTGTCACTCTCCTCTTTCACTTTCATCAAGAGGCTTTTTAGTTCCTCTTCACTTTCTGCCATAAGGGTGGTATCATCTGCATATCTGAGCTTATTAATATTTTTCCCAGCAATCTTATTTCCAGCTTGTGCTTCATCCAGCCTGGCATTTCTCATGATGTACTCTGCATGTAAGTTAAATAAGCAGGGTGACAATATATACACCCTTGACGTACTCCTTTCCTGATTTGGAACCAGTCTGTTGTTCCATGTCCAGTTCTAACTGTTGCTTCTTGACCTGCATACAGGTTTCTTTACCTCTGAATGTATGCCTTCAGCAACTGAAATTTCATGAGATTGAACCTTTGATTCCTATCCCATTTCTCCAGGCCCAAACCTAATTCTTGCCCAGTGTTCCCATCTCAAAATTACCAATTATCCAGCTGTATAGTCAAAACTTTTGGTATTTCTTTGATCTTTCTCTTATCCCCTATATCTAACTCATCAGCAAATACTATTGGGTTTACCTTCAAAATACATCCACAATTCAACCTTTCCTCACCCCCTGCACGCACACACTTAGGACAAGCCTAAATGAAAGTTGGAAAGGCAATTTTAGGGAAGTGAGTGGAGCATGAACTCAGATCCCAACTTTGCCGTGTATATTCCACCTTTACACACTTCAGTTTCCTCATCCTGGTATTATCATAGTAAAGTCCTCATAGAGTTTTTTTGGGGTTAAAGTAAGTTAATATTTGTGAAACACTTAAAACAGTATATAGTATTCCATCTGTTATCATCATCACCATCATCATCATCATCATCATCAATATAATAACCTAAAAATCATTATTCCTGCTTCTACTTAAGACTTCCTTACTCCCTGTACTTCATATATCAAGTCAAAGGGATCCTTTTAAAGCATAATCATGTCATTAACAGTCAAGCCCCTGAATGGCCCTCAAACACACTTGGAAAGAAATCTAAAGTCTTTATCCAGTAAAGCTACACCCTGTCCACATCTCTGACAGCATATTGGAGTACTCTTTCCTTTGCACACTATTCCTTGTTCATTTCAAATCCAGCAAACACCCTGATACTTCAGAGCTTTAGCACTTCCCTCACTTGGAATGATTTTCCCCAAATTTTTGTGTGACCACTTCCAAACATTCTTTATCCTTCCAGATATTACCTTTGAAAAAGGCTCATTCAAGCCTCATCTCTTTCATGAAAGCTTTCTCAATGAAAGTCAGAACAAAATCTACAACCTCTGAACACATATTAACTATATATGTCCTTTATATATATTTGACTGCACAACAACAATATAAATTCTTAATTTTTGCATTTACTAGTTTGGTGCAGTGTTAACTACCTATTAATTAACTATATTAGCTACCTTCAGTGTTAACTGTTTCATATGTCTTTGACTTGAAATTGAAACTCTTCCAGAGAGGGTTCTGAGTTCTTCCTCTGCAAAAAATTTCCTAAACATCCCACATGAATATGATAAATACTGAATGGACAAATAAAATTAAAAAGTACCCTAGTGATCTGAATGATAAATTTTCAACAAACAAGTTCCCAGTTTTAGACATACTTCAAGCTTTAAACAGGACATTACTAAAATTAAGACGTCTTCTCTACCTGATAATTTCTTTCATTTTTTCATGACCCAAGTCACACGTCACATCCTTCATCCACTCGTTTATATGGCAATGTTAGTTACCATTTACTCTCCTCACACTGGTCTCTTTTAGAGATGAAGAAACTGGGTCTCAGAGGGGTTAAGCTCATATTCTAAAGGAGTAATACAAATATAAACAAATAATTACAAAACAATGTAGTTACTGAATAGATAAATGTATGGGCTGCTTTAGGGACAATGAGGGTAATGCACCCAACTCTGCCTATCATAAAGGAAAGTAATGTGATCAGAAAGGATTCACAGATAAAGGTGATCTCAACTGCACTTTGATGAATAAATGGAAATTACCTAGACAGGCAAAGAAGCCATGGAAGTAACACATACAGACGCTCAATGGCAGGGCATTAAAGAGAACAATTTCCGTGTGGTAATGAGAGCTAATCCTTCTCACTGCTGCCACTGCTCTTGGTAAACACTTCTATCACAAACATCATACCATATTCTAACTGTGAGTTCACAAACCGAGTTTCCATTACTGGATACTCTTCTTTTCATTTATATAACTGCCGTAGTGCCCAGCACTGTCCCTGACACTGAGTCCACTCTTCCTTATTTTCCAGCTGCTTAGGTGGCTACAAGACTGCTGGCTGGAGAGATAAATGGAGATGCCATTTCTGGCTTGGCCCTTTTTAGGGAAAGTCCCTGTAGGTAGACCTCTCCCAGTGGCAGCCACAGGGTGATTTGGACAGGAAGAAAGCCACCATCATACACACAGTAAAAGGGAGCCAGTTCTGAGTCACAGGAAAAATCACAGCCAGTTAGCAGGTCCTGAAGGATGCTCTGCCCTTGACGAACTTCATCCATAATAGTTGCCTCATCCATGCCTCTCTGTCTTGCAACATAATAATAATCAAAATAATAGTAATAATTAGATTGAGAAATAACAAGATGTGATTAGGAAATCACTTCAAAATATCTGAATTGGAAGATGTCACGCAGGATAAAATACTCCTATTCTATGAAAAGTAAAGAATCCAACATGCCCTGATTCACTAATTAAAGAATCTATTTTCTAATTCCTTTCCTTTCTAACTGCAGGGGTAACTGCTGGCAAGATCTGCCCTCCACTGCCAGCTTCCGAACAAAGTCAAGAAATCAACATTATAATCATGCATTGTTTCCATAGCAAGCAATCCTGCAGCTTGGAGCAAAAACAACACTTTCCTGATCCTGCCAGAGTGTATGTGGCAAAGAAAGATTAATTAGCCTCTCACTAATTGACAGTATTTCCCTTCACATCTGCTTGGGCCTGATGTGAGTTTAAATGTCTCTATTTATGTGCCGGAGGCTGACTGAACATGTATAAAATTTAAAGTCTCTTTCCAAGTATCAGAGATGCCTATGACCTGGGTTCCCTTTTCTTAAATAGCAGAGCTGTCAGAGAAAGGCTTAAGGTGGTGGTGAGGGGCAGGCAGGAGACTAACAGACCTAAGGTAGAGTTCCAGTTCTTTAAGAACCAGTCACGTGGCTGGTAGACTAGGCCCCACCTCTTTGGACTTCTTTTCTTGTTCAAGTGTTAGCTTAGATCAGTGGTTTTCTATCTTGTTTCCCAGAGGCCTAGAAGTTGCAGAGTCCTCTTGTTGTTGTTTTTAAGTCACTAAATCATATCTGACTCTTTCATGACCCCAGGAACTGTAGCCCTCCAGGCTCCTCTGTCCATGGGATTCTCCAGGCAAGAATACTGGAGTGGGTTCATTTCCTTCTCCAGGGATCTTCCTGACCCAGGGACTGAACCTGTGTCTCCTGTATTGGCAGGCAGATTGTTTACTGCTGAGCCACCAGAGAAGCCCATTTAGGGACGTTGTAAATTCTACAGCAGTTCTGTTCAATAGAAACTTCTGCTATAATGGAAATGTTCTACAATCACGCTAACAGGTTGCCACTTGCCACCAGCGGTTGTTGAGTGCTTGACATGTAGCCAGTGTGACTAAGAAACTGAATTTTACATTTTATTTCATTTACTTAATTTAAATTTAAATAGTCCCACGAGGTGCACAGCTTTATGTAATTCTTGAGGGTTTGAGTTGGGGTCTGAAAGGATGGGGTCTAGGATTTGCCCCACTCCTGTCTATCAGAACACATCTACCTTTCTCTGTGTCTAGTAATATGCTTCTACGAAGATTACCCTGAATAAAGGGCTTTGAACCTAAAGAGCATTTGAAAACCACTAGACTGAAGGCTCTTCAATCTTGAAAGTTTCTAATTTTAGACTATAGCCCACCAGGCTCCTCTGTCCATGGGATTTTCCAGGCAAGAATACTGGAGTGGGTTGCCATGTCCTTCTCCAGGGGAACTTCCCAACCCTGGGACTGAACCCATATCTCCTGTATTGCAGGCAGATTCTTTACAGACTGAGCCAGCTGGGAAGCGCTGCCTGACTTGGAGGAAGCCGCTAACGCAGCCTGATGGGGCCTCTGAAATGGAAAGCGTCCTGGCTCCTCTGATGGATGCTCCCGGTTGCTCCCCCAATTGCTCCCCAAGGGCTGCACAGGCATAGCTCTTTGTGGCTTCTGTTGGTCCTACCGACTTAGACCATGGAGAGAAAAAGGGTCCAGAGGCCAGAAAAAAAGAAAAAAACAAAAACTGAATCAGGTTCATTTTCTCAGCCTATTAAGTCTGTATTCTCACACAGCTGGGAAGAAGGGGTCAAGAGTTTCCCAAGTGAAAGATACCCAGAACCCTGTCCAATCCATCTCAGGATGCCAACCTCCAGAAATACTTCCCATGGTGATTGTGGCTCCTAGGGTTGGGACTGGGTGGTGGTGAGTGTTGTGGGCACCTGCCAGGGGAGGATGGTCTAAGCTGAGGCTGTGAGCTGCACATGGTGAGGTCTGGGGTGACCCTGTCAGGCTGTGAGTCCTGAGATTGGCACCCGAGGAAGTCACTGTGTATGAGATAGGAATCTCACCCCAGTATTTTTGGGAGAAGACCAAGAAACAAGGTTTAGAGCATTTTGCACCCCAGAACTGCCTACAACACCTGTTGTTGTTAGTAAGCTGCTCAGTCGTGTCCAACTCTTTGTGACCCCATGGACTACAGCACACCAGGTTTCCCTGAACTTCAGTATCTCCCCAAATTTGCTCAAATTCATGTCCATTGAGTCAGTGATGCCATTCAACCATCTCATCTCTTGTCATCCTTCTCTTGTATGTGTAACCCACACAAAATAAGCTTGTCTCCTAGAAGGTGCCAGTGTCTCTGGCTGTGGCTCTTGAAGGGAAAGGAGGGAAAGATTACATAATTCCTAGTGGTCATGTGGTGAGGGTTGTAGGAAAGGAATGTGGAGCTCCCTCACGGAGCCAAAAGCTCACACAGCTCCTTCAAACTCATGTCCCCAGACTCTCTTCGAAGTTTCCCCCTAGACAAAGGTAAGCATTACCAGTAACCTTCCAGAAACCTTTTGTAAGAGGAAATGGCTGTGACTTTCCATCTTTCTCAACCACTCTTAAAACAAACAGTGGTGTCTGCTAAAGTTTAAGTCAATATTTTAACCGAAGAAAACAACTGAGGGAACCACATGGTTGAACATTTTTTCCAACCCCACGTTCTCACTTAGAGCAGAAATGGCTGATGGGAGTCTAGTCTTCTGCCATGAGTTGGGATGAGGACTTTGTAAACACACTCAGAATGAGGGGTTTTGAGGAATACTTGCCTCAGGAGTGTCATTTCTTGGCTTTATCACATTTCTGGTTTTCTCTTCTTATGTTAAATCCCTCCCATGAATAAAATAGGCTTATTTTATATATGGAGCCCCATCTCTGCTTTCAGCAGCTCCAGGCTTATTCTTTAATGGCTGGATAAATGCTGCTTCCTGTTAGTAAAGAGGTGACTGGAAAGACCAGGGTCTCTCTACGATGAGAACACGCTTGGGCTCCTTTGCTCAGCTGGGCTGGCTGCTTTACAGGCATTCCTGCTGGTGGCTCAGTTTCTAGGGGCCTGTTCTCTGCCAGAGACATAAAAACGTAGGCTGTTGGTCTCCATCAGCTTCTAGCTAGGCTGCCCTGTAGAAGCTAGACTTCAACACACCCAGCTCGGGCATGTTTGAAATCCCACCCACCGAATAAAGGGCAGGGTATCTGCCTTGCTTCTGGGCTCCCTATTCCTAAAAGACGTCGGACAATTGTCCGGTCTACCAAGAGAAGATTCTAGACTGGTTATAAGTCAAAATCTCTCACAGAGCTTTCAAACATTTGTGATAATAAGTACAGGTCAAGTCTGGAGTTACCGTTTAGAGACCTTTTGTAGTGTGAATATCTCTTTATTATGAGCTGTAGCCAAAGGGTCACAATTAGGTAAAAGCAATTCAGAACTAAAGGCTCATTACCTTTCCTGAGCCACAGATTTCTGGTTTAATAAATCCAACCCACAGGGAAGGAATTACTTCTGAGAACATTCTGCGCCTGTGGTGGACTGGGAACACATTTTTATCTCCCTTCCACATCGAAGCACTCTTTATCTCTTCTAACTATACAATAAACTCCTTGGAATCATTTCTGAGGATGTACTGAAATGATCAAAGTGGAAGTTATTGAGATTCTATAATGAAAGGGGAAATCTTAGGTTTGAAAAGTGGAAAACTTATTTTTTTCCCCAGTTCTGTTAAATTACCTATATCCTCACAGGGCTCAACAGAAGATCTTCCTTGATACCTGCCTGGAGTCACATGAAATTTATTCTCCCAATTGTTCCCAAGGAAGTGATTAATGATGAGTCAGAAAAGTCTCCACGCAGGAAGTCTATTCTTTATGACTTTGACCTACTTTTCTGAAAATGGACTCAGGGGAGAGAGTGTCATTCAAAATGCCTGGAAGAAACAGCAACTTAACCTGATTATTGTTCTGCTAGGTGGCTCAAGACAGTAAAGAATCTGCCTGCAATACAAGATACCCAGGTCTTCCATCCCTGGGTCAGGAAGATCCCCTAAAGAAGGAAATGGCAATACACTCCAGCATTCATGCATGGAGAATTCTATGGACAGAGGACCCTGGTGGGCTATAGTCCATGGGGTCACAAAAAGTTGGACATGACTGAGTGGGTAACACTTTCACTTCAACCTGATTATTGCATCCCCAAGGACGTGGGAGAGGAAGACTTCCTGACCAGAAGCAAAAATAGGAGTTTGGGTGAATGAGAAGAAAAGCAGTTAAGTGGTGGAACATACAAATAAGGTCCCCAAACAAAATCCAACAAGCAAATGGAAGTCTGGCCAAACTTGTCCAGATACCTGGACAATATGGTGGTGTCTGGGTGATGACGTAAATACAGGCTGAACAGCCTCCTTGCCACAAGTCTGTGAAACAATTAGAATAGAGGCTCACTTCGAAAAACAAGAGCTGTAGCAACTTGTAATTAAGAAAACTCCTATTGCGTGGGAGGCAGCCCCAAGTGATGGTTTGTCATTTTGATACTCACCACCACAATAGCATATGTGTTTCTACTTTGCAGAATGCCATCCCATTAATAAGATGGACACTGTTTATTTTCAAAGGTGTCTATGTCTGCCTTTCCCATGGATGCAGTATTTCCTTTGATGATTATTTAGCTGCTTTGGATATGTGCAATGAAGGAAATAGCAACCCACTCCAGTATTCTTGCCTGGAGAATCCCATGGATGGAGGAGGCTGGTGGGCTACAGTCCATGGGGTCGCAGAGTGTTGGACACAGCTGAAGTGACTTAGCAGGCATGCCTCCTTTCTGCCAATGTCTGTCTCTGAGTATTGGTTTTTCAAGTGGTGAGCAGCCAGACCTGATTTGGTAGCACTACTTGCTAGCTGTGGGTCAGGAGTGATTTCCTCTTTGCAGTTCAATTGCCCCTTATGTGAATTTGGATAATAATAACATCTATTATGCAATATGAGGATTAAAGGAGTTAATTATGAAGGCACTTAGAACAAGATGTGACAGGTAGCACCCGTGTCAGCCTTAGGAAAAGGGCGTTACTGCTCGATGCTGGCAGATATCACAGAGCCAGATATGTCTCCAACTGCAATCAATTTGGTCCACTTAACTGGGTGACCTTGGGCAAGTCACTTAGCTCTCTATTCCTCTATTGCGTTATCTCTTGTGTCCAGTGCTCCCGAACATGGCGCCTGCTAATGAGACAATTGTCCCGACCATGCTTCCAGCCCATTTCTCCCACTCACTGGGACACAGTCACTGGGTAGGAACCCACTCCTGTGCTCAGACAGAGCTGCACTCTGAACTCTGCTGGAGGGCGATTTCCAAGCTCCACGTGAAGAAGCCTGATTGTAATGACACATGTGTTCTGTTCCTGATCTTTTCCAAGAGAGGGATTGCATTCAGATTCTCAAGCAGAAAAGGAAGCTCGCCAACGTAACACCTTTCTGCTTTCCTTCAAAAACAACAGCAATAAAATCCTCAGCTTTGCCAGAAGCAAGAAGCCCTGCAATGTTCTGCTCCTTTTAATAGTGCTAAAGAAAAGAAGGGTTCCATCTGCTTGCCATTTACCTCCGGAGCCTGGAAGCCCCGCAATTCTCCGAGGAGCGGCAGAGATGGAGGAAGCTGTGTGATGGCCGTGAGGGCGTGTGCCCGTGGGCAGCGTGGGAAATAAACACAGCCCCCGCTAAGGTGTCTGTGCCTTCTGCTGCCGGGGAGGAGGAGGCAAGGGAAGACAGGAACGGTGAGGGCGGTCCAGAGAGCAGCAGGGCGCCGTGTTTTGTTTTGTTTTTCTTTTTAAAATTAGAAGACTCTAATGCTCGCTACCTTCCCAGCCCACTGTTCCCCGGGCACGCGCGGGCTCTCTCTCTCCCAGTTCTGCCAAGACACATATTTCTCCTCCTCTGGACCACCCTGAGGGTGTGATTTGGGAATGGCACTAGACAAACAACCCCGATGTCAGCCCCATGGCGAGTGCCCGGCCCCAGAAAAAGCTCCAGAGGGGAGGGGCTGGAGGGATGTGGTCTGGTCAAAGAGCATCTATCTCTGCTTAGGACTCTGGAGAGGCCATTTCTACTCCACACCTCCAGCTTATTTGGAGCTCAGATTGGTGTTGCCGGCGGGGGTTGGGGGCACTGGGGGGTGGGCACTTACCACCGACTAGATTGCCAGTCTTGGAATGGAGTGGCTTGTATCCACCCCCTTTAAGGCTGACCCGAAGCTGTGCCCATTCTCTTGATGGGGAAGTAAGGCCCTAGCTGGAGAGGCACATATAGACCTCTTCTTAGTGAGACCCCATGTCCCAAATCAATTACTCAAGACATGGCCTTAGGAAAGATCAATGCCCTGGAGAGAGGGGGAGATCATGCGAGGGCATCAGAAAGAAAAGATTGCTGAATCGAAGACGGATGTTTTCACAAAATGTGTCCTAAGCAAGAGATGGGCTATTGCAGAGGTTTACAAACTAAAGCTTGCGGACCATACTCAGCCCACTGCCTGCTTTTGGGCAGCCCTCAAGCTATGAATAATTGTTATGTTCTTAAGAGGCTGAAAAAAATCAAGAGAATAATAGTATTTTATAATATATGAAATTAAATGAAATTCAAATATTAGTGCCCATCAGTAACATTTAATTAGAACAAAACTGCATTCATTCATTCATATATTATCTGTGGCTGCTTCCGTGTTGCTTCCCTGGTGGCTCAGCTGATAAAGAATCCACTTGCCATGCGGGAGACCTGGGTTCAACCCCTGGGTTGGAAAGATCCCCGGGTGAAGGGAAAGGCTACCCACTCCAGTATTCTGGCCTGAAGAATTCCATGGCCTATATATCCATGGGGTCACAAAGAGTTGAATAGTTACAACAGTGGCCAGTGAAAGTGTTAGTCGCTCAGTTGTGTCTGACTCTTTGAGACCCCATGGACTGTAGCCCGCCAGGCTCCTCTGTTCATGGGATTTTAAGCAAGAATACTGGAGTGGGTTGCCATGCCCTTCTCCAGGGGACTTTCCTGACCCAGGGATAGAACGTACATTGGCAGGCAGATTCTTTCCTGTCTGCGCCACCAGGGAAGCCCTCAACAGAGGCCATCTGGCTCCCAAAGCCTAAAATAGTTACTCTCTGGCCCTTCATGGAAATCGTTTGCTGACCTGACTTCTAGGGCAGTGGTTTTCAAACTTTAGTGCACATTAGAAATCACCTGGAGGACTTGGCAAAACAGATCGCAAGCCCTGTCTCCAGAATGCTGCTTCGGTAGGTCTGCAGTGGAGGCGGAAACTTGCATTTCTAGTAAATTCTCAGGTGATGATGTTGCCTGGGGTCCACATTTCGAGAACCAGTAAACTCACAGGCATTGTGATGGTTAACAGGACACAGAAGGTTAGAAGAAAATGAGAGGAGATGCCAAGGAGAACAGGTTCTGTGGGAATATTAAAGCTGGAGAGGCAGGGAAAGGAATTTCGAGTATACTTCTCAGAAAGCATGCACAGGAAAACCGCAGACAGAAAATTTAAAGATCTACAGCTTTGATGGAAAGAGACATTGATTTCATTAAAATGTGTGGATTGAAGGAAACAAATTTCCTTTAAGCTCATTGCTTCACTTGGCTCGTAACAGTTTCAGCATCTATACCTGTGATGAGAAATGGCTGATTATAAAAGGACTATCTGGAATTACGAAGACCTTAGCTCTTAACCTTTTGAGGTTGTTGTTGCTGCTTAGTCGCTAAGTCGTGTCTGACTTTTGCAAGGTAAGGTTATTTAAATTCCTTTGAAATTTCTTATACCTCTCTCCCAGGAGAAAGATGCAGTTACCTGTTTTAGTGCCCTACTGCTGCATAGCAAGCTGTACCCAAAGGTTGTGGTTTAAAACAGAGCAACCAAGTTCTTCTCAGGACCCAGTAATTAGGCTTGGTTGAGCAGGGAGCAGGGTAGCCAGATTTCTCACATAGTAATTTAAGGCCCGAGATCACAAAAGCCAATGCTGCCAGGCTGTTTTCAGGACTAAGCACAAAACCAGCTTGGTGGCTCAGATGGTAAAGAAGCTGCCAGTAGTGAGGGAGTTCCGTTCAGTTCAGTTCATCCACACATTTGTGTCCGACTCTTTGCGACCCCATGGGCTGCAGCACTCCAGGCCTCCCTGTCCATCACCAACTTCCGGAGTCCACCCAAACCCATGTCCATTGAGTCGGTGCTGTCATCCAACCATCTCATCCTCTGTCGTCCCCTTCTCCTCCTGCCCCCAATCTTTCCCAGCATCAGGGTCTTTTCAAATGAGTCAGCTCTTCACATCAGGTGGCCAAGTACTGGAGTTTCAGCTTCAACATCAGTCCTTCCAATGAACACTCAGGACTGATCTCCTTTAGAATGGACTGGTTGGACCTCCTTGCAGTCCAAGGGACTCTCAAGAGTCTTCTTCAACACCACAGTTCAAAAGCATCAATTCTTTAGTGCTCAGTTTTCTTTATAGTCCAATTCTCACATCCATACATGACTACTGGAAAAACCATAGCCTTGACTAGACGGACCTTTGCTGGCAAAGTAATGTCTCTGCTTCTGAATATGCTATCTAGGTTGGTCATAACTTTTCTTCCAAGGAGTAAGTGTCTTCTAATTTCATGGCTGCAATCACCATCTGCAGTGATTTTGGAGCCCCTCAAAATAAAGTCTGACACTGTTTCTACTGTTTCCCCATCTATTTGCCATCAAGTGATGGGACCAGATGCCATGATCTTAGTTTTCTGAATGTTGAGCTTTACGCCAACCTTTTCACTCTCCTCTTTCACTTTCATCAAGAGGCTTTTTAGTTCCTCTTCACTTTCTGCCATAAGGGTGGTGTCATCTACATATCTGAGGTTATTGATATTTCTCCTGGCAATCTTGATTCCAGCTTGTGCTTCTTCCAGCCCAGTGTTTCTCATGATGTACTCTGCATATAAGTGAAATAAGCAGGGTGACAATATACAGCCTTGATATACTCCTTTCCGAATTTGGAACCAGTCTATTGTTCTATGTCCAGTTCTAACTGTTGCTTCCTGACCTGCATACAGGTTTCTCAAGAGGCAGGTCAGGTGGTGTGGTATTCCCATCTCTTTCAGAATTTTCCACAGTTTCTTGTGATCCACAAAGTCAAAGGCTTTGGCATAGTCAATAAAGCAGAAATAGATGCTTTTCTGGAACTCTCTTGCTCTTTCCATGATCCAGCAGATGTTGGCAATTTGATCTCTGGTTCTTCTACCTTTTCTAAAACCAGCTTGAACATCTGGAAATTTATGGTTCATGTATTGCTGAAGCCTGGCTTGGAGAATTTTAATGTGGGAGACCCGGGTTCAATCCTTGGTTTGGGAAGATCCCCTGGAGAAGGGCATGGCAACCCACTCCAGTATTCTTGCCTGAAGAACCCCCATGGACAAGAGGAGCCTGGTAGGCTACAGTACATGGGGTTGCAAAGAGTCAGACACAAAATTTTAATTTTAGGGAGGTGGAATCCTAGGACTGAAAGCACTGGAAGTTCTTCAAGAGCATCACAGATGTTTTCATGTTTTATTTTGTAATTGCACCCACACAAGTTCTAGAACAGCCTACTTTCTACTTTGACTAAATTCACATAGTCCAGTTCAGTTCAGTGAGTCCAGTCACTCAATCGTATCTGTCTCTTTGCGACCCCATGGACTGCAGCATGCCACACCTCCCTGTCTATCACCAACTCCCGGAGTTTACTCAAACTCATGTCCATTGAGTCAGTGATGCCATCCAACCACCTCATCCTCTGTTGTCCTCTTCTCCTCTCATCTTCAATCCTTCCCAGCATCAGGGTCTTTTCAAATGAGTCAATTCTTCACATCAGGTGGCTAAAGTATTTATATATTCATGGAAAACTCAGTAAAAAGGTGAAATAAGATTACCTTTTTGTTACACGGCTGTTTAGGCTTTTTTTTTTAAAATAGAAGCACACTAGCACATCCCACCTCCCTGTTTTAATTGAAGTATAGTTGATTCACAATGTTGTGTTATATGTGCAGCAAAGTGATTCAGTCATATATACATATATATATGTATTCTTTTTCACATTCTTTTCCTTTATAGGTTATTAAGAGATATTGAATACAGTTCTCTGTGCTATAAAATAAATCCTTATTGGTTATCTATTTTATATATAGTTGTGTATATCTGTTAATCGCAAACTCCTAATTTACCCCTCCCCTTTCCCCTTTGGTAACCATAAGTTCATCTTCTATGTCTGTGAGCCTACTCTGTTCCAGTGTCATTTTTTAGATTCCACATATAAGTGACATCATATGTTTGTCTTTGTCTGACTTACTCCACTTTGTACAATAATCTCTAGGACTAACCATGTCACTGCAAATGGCATTATTTCATTCTTTTTTAAGGACTGAGTAGTATTCCATTGTGTATATATACCACATCTTCTTCATCCACTCAGCTGTTGATGGACATTTAGGCTGGCACATCTCTTTTTAAATGTCCTAAAGGCATCTGCATATTGGAGCTTGTATTTGGGGGAGAAGGAAAGACTTGAAGCAATTATTTTCCTCCTAGTATTCCTTCATTTTTCTTCATATTTATCTATGGATTTATTTTTAATTTACAGAAAGTATTTAATACACATTTTACAGTACCTCATCATTTTGATTTAACAATTCTGTCCATATGAGCATATATAACTCTATGTTATTCTTTTTGATGGTTATAGAGTTATTTATTTATTATCTAGCTAATCTCCAGATGTTTAACCCGAGAGAACTAAAAAGATATGTTCATACAAAAACTCATACATGAATATTCATAGCAGCATTTTCATAATAGCCAAAAAGTGGATACCACACTAATGACTATCAACTGACAAATGGATAAGCAAGATGTATAATATCTATACAATGCAAAATCATCTGCAACAAAAATTAAAAAAAGGATGAAGTACCAATATATTCTACAACACAGAAGAACCTTGAAAACTTCATGCTAACTGAAGGAACCCAGACACAAAGACCACATATTTTAATGATTTCAAATTTACATAAGAGGCAAATCTGTAGTGACAGAAAAGAAAACCCTGGGAGACCAGGGTTCAATCCCTGGGTTGGGAAGATCCCCTGGAGAAGGGAATGGCAACCCTCTCCAGTATTCTTGCCTGGAGAATTCCATGGACAGAGGAGCCTGGTGGGCTAGAGTCTATGGGGTTTGAAAGAGTCGGACACGGCTGAATGACTAATGCTTTCCCTTCACTTGTCACTCTTAGAAGGCCCACCTTTCTCGGCTTCCACAATACCATTCTCTTCTGGGTCTCCTTGCTACCTCTCCGACTGACTGGTTTCGACTATGTCAGCCACCACTAGCTCCTTATGCATTCTGGTCCTCGGTGACCCTTGTATTCTCTCAATATGCTCTCTTGCACAGAGCTCAGAACTTCTGCTACAAGTTTGCTGACACTGTGACTTCCAGATTTATTCCTCCTGCCTTTTCCTCCTCCCAAACTCTAGACCCTCTTGCCATGCACCTACTAAGCATTTCTCCTTAGATGTTCCTCAGGTTCAAAACAGAAGTCATCAGTTCCCAAACCATGTCTTTATGCTTTTGCATATGTTGCCTCCTCCACCAGAAACACCCTTCCCACTTCTCTGCCGTGTGAATTCCTACTTATTTTTCAAGATTTAGGTTCAATTTTACTTCCTCCTGAAAGCCTTCATGGGTTACTTGGTTTTGATAAGTGCCTGCCTTCTGGGTTCCCAAGCACTTTACATAGGACATTTTTGCACATTTGCCACATTGTGTTTAATTATTTTGTCCGATTGATCTCAACAGCTACCATTTTGTTTTATTTTTGTATCTAGCAGTTAGCACAGTTGCATAGGAGAAAATAATGACGATCACAGCTGACACTTCTATTATGCTTACTAGGCACCAGACGGAAAAGGCAATGGCACCCCACTCCAGCACTCTTGCCTGGAAAATCCCATGGATGGAGGAGCCTGGTAGGCTGCAGTCCATGGGGTCGAGAAGACCCGGACACAACTGAGCGACTTCACTTTCACTCTTCACTTTCATGCATTGGAGAAGGAAATGGCAACCCACTCCAGTGTTCTTGCCTGGAGAATCCCAGGGATGGGGGAGCCTGGTGGGCTGCCGTCTATGGGGTCGCACAGAGTCGGACACGACTGAAGCGACTTAGCAGCAGCAGCAGCAGCAGCAGACACCAGATACCAACTTCAGTAATTTTATTCATATTAATTCACTTAAGCTCCTCATTTGCCCCTTGAAGCAGGCATGTTTCTACACCCATTTCTCATATGGAAAAACTGAATTATGAGTTTAACGAATTTTCCAAGGTTGCACAGATACCAAATAGCAGACCTGGGGTTACACCCCAGACACTCTTGCAACAAAGCCTATATTCTCAACTGTTGCTGTAAATTGATAGGGAGAGGAGACTTGGGTATTCCCTTCTCTTCTCCTAAGTCCTCAAAAATTTCCAAATTGCTGAGATCTTTGTCTTTCACTTTATCTACGGAAAATGACTTTCCTCAAGGTTGTTGTAAATCGTTTATTGTTTATGCACATTGACTCTACCGCCTAAAGCTGGCCTTTCACACAGGTAAGTATGACTGCCATGTGAATTCACTCATGGACGTTCATTGAGTTCCTTCCCTGTCTCTGTGCCAGGCAGTCTTAGGCATTGACGATAGACTGGCGAGGCACACAGTCACCCTGTCTTCTTTAGGCAGAACTTGGGAACAAGGACTTGTCTACCTTCTGTCTAATAATTACCTTCTGGTTGAAGGAGAGTTGAGAGAAGTCTGAGAATGCTGCTCCTATTAGGCAGGTTCTCCAGAAAGAAAGAACCAATAACAACAATAGGATGTGTGTTTGGGGCAGGGGGTCAGGAGGATAGAGACAGATTTATTTAAAGGAACAGGCTCACCCAACTATGGGCACTGGCAGTTCTGAAATTGACAGGGCAGGCTCAGCAGGCTAGAAATTTGGCGAGGAGTTGTATTCTTGAGTCCAAAATCCACAGGGCAGATTGTGCTATGCTGTGCTTAGTTGCTCAGTCGTGTCCAACCCTTTGCCACCCCATGGACTGCAGCCTGCCAGGCTCCTCTGTCCCTGGGGATTCTCCAGGCAAGAACTAGCAGGCTGGAAACTCAAGCAGAGTTTCTATTTCACAGTCCTAAGGCAGATTCCCTTTTATGGGAAAGGTCAGCCTCTGCTCTTAAGACCTTCTCCTAACTGGAAGAGACCTCCCTGAAATCATGGAGGATAATGTGCTTTTCTTTAAGTCTACTGACTATAAATGTTAATCACTTCAGAAAAATACTTCGGTATGAAAAACACTCTCATAGCAACATCTAGAGTAATGTTTGACCAAACAACTGGACACCAGAGCTCAGCCAAGTTTGAGATTAACCATCACACTGCCTGCAGCCATAGAGGTCCAAGGTAGAGAAGCCTCAGAGGCTGAATATATAAGCCACCTCCAGCTGAGGAAAGCTTTTAACGTAGAGGCCACGTTGTATGCCATGGTCTGCATTTACTGAGAACGTGCTTAAAGCTGCCTTGAGTGCGTGCGTGCTCAGTCATGTCCATCTCTCTGCAATCCTATGATCTGTAGCCCTCCAGGCTCCTTTGTCCATGGGCTTCTCCAGGCAAGAATACTGGAGTGGGTTGCCATGTCCTCCTCCAGGAATCTTCCTGACCCAGGAATTGGACCCAAGTCTCCTGGGTTGGCAGGCGGATTTTTTTTTTTTTTTAACCACTGAGCCACCTGAGACGCCTACTTTTCTCCCATAGAGGGTCACCATAGATTCTGATTTGTCTGAGAAAGTCTTGGTGTGTGTCTGTTTTCCCAGAGTAATGATTAATAGAAACCTTATCGTTGTTAAGAATTCCCCAGTTGGGACCGTAAATTATATGGTCACCCATTTTTAAACTTTCTTTTGCTCAACATCTATGCTTACAGAATATAGAATGCATTTGATTTCCACCGTTTGCATATTTCAAACCAAGGGGAAAAAGCCATGTCCCAGAAGGTTTTCCTGCACCGTACGTCAGAATTCCATGATTTGTGAATTTGTTTTTCTTCCTTACAGCACGACAGGCACTTGGCAAGGGCCTTTGGGTCCAGCCCTCTCAAGATGTGGGACCCTGGGAAAAACTGCTCGCTGTTTGTTTTGTGGTGACCAGCAGCAAACTCACTCGGATGATGAAAAGCTGAATGGAAAAATACCTCGTGGATAATTTTCCCACTTCCTATTCTCACAGAATCAGTGTCTGAATATACAGTTCCCAAGCGCAGGGGCAGCTCCTGGAGTGAAACTGTGAGCCTAACTATAGCCAAAGGCGCTTCTAAAGACCCTGCAGGCGGAGGGCGATGGCCCCGAACCACAGACCCACCACCCGCTGCTCATCTAGCCTGCTTGCAGCTCCCTTCGAAAGACTGCATCCCAGAGGCTTCCAACCAGCCGGTAGTTACCACCTTCTGTTACGAGTTAGTGGCCTTTGTTCCTTTATTGAGTCTCTAAATAAATATTTGTTAAGTGCCTACTATGTGGCAAGACAGGATGATCTGACAGCTGAAATTAATTAGTCTGTAGATCTTAGTCCCTGACTAAAAAAAAGGGGAAGGTGTTAATGGAAATTGGAGGGATAAAATGTTGGCTTTTATTTTTATTTTTTTTCACAATTGAATCAGAACATAACATCCTATGTCTACAAAAGGGAAAAAGAGGGAATAAACATGAACCACTAAAGGTCAGCTCACTGCACACCTCTTTCAAGTCTTTGCTTGAAGGATGTTGGCTCGCTGAGTTTTCTTGGCCACTCTATTTAAAACTGCAACTCACCCTCTCACCCAGAACTCTAAATCTCTGTTCTCCTTCATTTTTCCCACTATACTTATCTTATAATATATGATACAATTCACCTGGCTATGCTGTTTATTGTCTTTCTTCCTCCATTAGACTGTGTGCCTGATAAATGTGTTGAATAAATGGCCCAGGCCTGAAGATGATGTCAGACAGGCAAAATTCTAGAATGAGCTGAAACTTAAAAACAATGTCAGAACCACAGAAAGGGATTTTTAAACCGTGAGAAGCAAGAAGAGTGAGAATCACATAAGCACACAGACAGTTGGGAAATGCTGAGTACAATTTAGCAGATGACAGGGAATAATTATTCAACTCTTATTTTGCTTCTGTCTTCTGTCCAATAAACAAAAGAAAATGGTAACTTGAAATGATAGGACAGAATTGCAATTCAGAAAAAAAAAAAAATCAGAAACATTCAGATAAAAGGAGGGAATTGCAATTCAGAGCATGTGCTTGTATGTGCTCATATCTCCAGATCCAGACGACTGGCATCCCAGATACTAAAGGCACATTTGATCAACATCAGGACCACTACTGGCACTCTTGAACAGGAGATGAGAAAGATGAAAAAAGCATCCTAATTTTCAAACAGTAATAAGAGTGGACTACTTACCAGGCATGCATAACATGGTGCAAAATTTTGACTCAAAAGTTGAACAGAGCTTCACGCAATACAGAGCTGTTATCTTCCTCTATAGAGACATCACCTGCTGCTGATGCTGCTAAGTCGCTTCAGTCGTGTCCGACTCTGTGCGACCCCATAGACGGCAGCCCACCAGGCTCCTCCGTCCATGGGATTCTCCAGGCAAGAGTGCTGGAGTGGGGTGCCATTGCCTTCTCCAGAGACATCACCTAGGTTGACCTAAAGTCTTTTTCATCAGAAGTTTTTGGATACATATATTCATTGAACTATGAATTCCCCTAAGACATACTGTCCTACAGATCCTACTTCACATCTTTATTCACAGCAATATCATCAGAGCTTTTGTCAAGTACCCTGAAGAAATCAGAACACAATTTGTATATGGCTTTTCTCTGAGTCAATGACTCTCTGAAAGGAAATGAGGTGAGCGTGGAATGATCTGGTCCTCGTGGGCTCATGCTGGCTGTGAATGATCACTATCTTTTTTTTTTTCCCTCTGTTTGTTTTTCTTTAGTTAACTCCAAACTTCTTTCATTCTGACCAAGACGGGGAGTTTGGGGTACAACATCCTTGGATATTAATGATTGTTATTTATGTTTGCCACAACTTATAATAATTGTTTTTTTGGGGGGGGGGGTGGCTAACACACTCTAGGCAAGATGCCCAGGACTTTATACCTCATATCTAATTTAGTCCTCACATAATTATTACATCCATTCTATAGATAAGGGCACTCAAGTTTAGAAAGGTGAAGTGAATGACATAAGGGACTGAGGAGGTCCTCCAACTTAAATCTGTGTGATGGCCCAAACCCACTTTAGAAAAAAAAAAAAAATTGAGGTGTAACTGACATGTAACACTATATTAGCTTCAGGTATACAACATATTGATTCAATACTGGTGTATATTGCTAAGTGATAAACACCATAAATCTAGCTAATATCTGTCATCATATATAGTAACAAAGTTTTTTTTCTTGTGATGAGAACTGTTAAGATATACTCAGCAACTTTGGAATATACAATACAGTATTATTAACTATAGTTACCATGCTATACATTACATCCCGTGACTTATTTACTTTATAACTAGAAGCTTTGTTCCTTTTGGTCTCCTTAACCCATCTTCTTTTTTAAGATGCTAATGAATTAGTTATGTGCCATGAAAGTCTAGATTTTTGCTTAGAACCTATACCACACACATAAGAATGTCAGAGGCTCCATCAAGAGGCTTTTTAGTTCCTTTTCAAAACCTAGACCAAAAGAAAGGATAGAAAAGCAGGAGAGTCTCTTGATGAAAGTGAAAGAAGAGAATGAAAAAGCTGGCTTAAAACTCAATATTCAAAAAACTAAGATCATGGCATCTGGTCCCATCACTTCATGGCAAATAGACGAGGAAACAATGGAAACTGTGACAGATTATTTTCTTGGGCTCCAAACACTGGAGATGGTGACTGTAGCCATGAAATTAAAAGACGCTTGCTCCTTGGAAGGAAAGTTATGACCAACCTAGATAGCATATTAAAAAGCAGAGACATTACTTTGCCTGGAGAAGGAAATGGCAACCCACTCCAGTATTCTTGCCTGGAGAATCCCATGGACAGAGAAGCCTAGTAGGTTACAGTCCATGGGGTCACAAAGAGTCGGACACGACTGAGTGACTTCACCTCACCTACTTTGCCAACAAAGGTCCATCTAGTCAAAGCTATGGTTTTTCCAGTAGTGATGTATGGATGTAAGAATTGGACCATAAAGAAAGATGAGCACAGAAGAATTGATGCTTTTGAACTGTGGTGTTGGAGAAGACTTTTGAGAGTTCCTTGGATTGCAAGGAGATCCAACCAGCCCATCCTCAAGGAAATCAGTCCTGAATATTCATTGGAAGGACTGATGCTGAGGCTGAAACTCCAATACTTTGGCCACCTGATGCAAAGAACTGACTTACTGGAAAAGACTGGGAAGCTGGGAAAGACTGAAGACAGAAGGAGAAGGAGTCAACAGAGGATGAGACGGTTGGATGGCATCACCAAATCTATGGACATGAGTTTGAGCAAGCTCCAGGGGTTGGTGATGGACAGGGAGGCCTGGCATGCTGTGTCCATGGGGTCGCAAAGAGTCAGACACAAATGAGTGACTGAACTGAACTGTACTGCTAAAGTGAGAAAGAATGAAAATAACCAACAGACTTGATGGGACATTTAACGGTAAAATAAGATTTCTGTCTACTACATCTGCAACTTGGGCTGAAAGGGACTTCCCTTAGGCCTTTGTTAGCAATTTCAAGAAACATATTTTAATGGGAGTTCTCTGAACCAGTTTTATTTTTGTGGGATCTCCTGATTAATGAATGGTGTCCTCAGTTCTACTGTATACTTCTCAAGTCTGTTGAGTATTGCATTTGTTAATTGCAATCTCATTGCATGCTTGTATGAAGTATTACACATACTGATTCTACAACAACTAAGTAGAATGCTTAGAAAGCATTCATAAATGAGCCACCAAAAAAAAAAAAAAGAAAAAGTGCTGCCTGGTTAGATATGGGTAAGACAAGGGGCAATGTTAAAACAAAAAAAAGCTAGGAGGATTCTGTATCCCATAAGCTTCACAAATGTCTTCTAAGAACTCCCTCAAGTTTAAACAAACAAGATTGGAAATCATAAATAATTTATTAGGAGCTTGCTTTATTTGAGTTAACATACAAGTCCATCAGCTAAATGACCCAAATCTTCTCAACAGGAGTCTTACTGACATCTTAGGTAAGATGTTGTCTTTTGTAGGATTACACAACATGAGACATTCAGCATCTCTGATCCACATCCACTAGCAGTCCCCAACTTTTTTGGTGCGAGGGACCAGTTTTGTAGAAGATAAATTCTCCACAGACCTGGGGGTGGGAGAATGGTTTCAGGATGATTCAATTGCATTACATTTTTTGTGCACTTAATTTCTATTATTATTGCATCACCTCAGATAATCACCACCTCCTCAGATAATCAGGCAATAGATCCCGGCAATTGCGGCCCTCTGCACTGAATGCTATGGTGGCCTTCAGTCTCTGTGACCCTTGAAGAGCCCTCCTTGCACAATTTCAAACGCTCCTTATAATAAACATAAGAGTTTTAGTGCCCCCACCAAGAATTGCTGCTTGTATTAAAATAAAGGGCCTTGGCTCTACCACACAAAGTTAGAATGTGGACTTACATGTTTTAAATTTAAGAATATATCTATTTAGGGCTTCCCTGGTGGCTCAGCGATAAAGAATCTGCCTGCAATGCAGGAGGCATGGGTTCAATCCCCAGGTCAGGAAGATCCCCTGGAGGAGGGCAAGGCAACCCACTCCAGCATTCTTGCCTGGAGGATCCCATGGACTGAGGAGCCTGGTGGGCTACAATCCATAGTGTCGCAAAGAGTCAGACAGGGCTAAAGTGACTGAGCGCAGCACACAGCGTATATATGTTTAAGACATGTATCATTTTTAGATGATTGTTTTATTTCAGCTGCCTTCCTGTGATTAGCCAGGCAGCCCTGAGTCCTGACTGCTTTGGTTAAGAGTTTTTCTTCTACCTCTGACTGCCTAGGGGCCTTCTGAAAAATGGGACTATTACAGGGCTTACACATATAATAAAAGGAATTATTGAAGGAACTATTTTTTAACCTGGAGAGGCAATGACTTTAGAGAGACAGAATTATTGATTTTACACATATAAAGAACTGTCTTGTTTGAGGATAATTAAGTTTCCTCTATGAGATGCCACACAGAATATTCTAGAAATAGCTTTAAACAAATTGAACAAAATGTAGAAAAGATAACACACTATAATAGAAAAACTTTATAGCCCTAGTGCCAGACAAACCTGGGCATAAATCCTCACTCCCCCTTGCATGATATATATAAATTGTCAAGTTACTTCTCAAAGCTTCATTTTTTTCCTCCATAAACTATGTTAATAATATTTATCTCAAAGCATTAGGAAGAATAAATAAAATAGTCTATCTTAAATTCCTAGCACTGTTTTTGGTGTATATTAGACATGTAATAAATGAGTTTCCTTCCTCATCTTCTTCTCCATCCCTGGAAGTGGGAAGCAGAAAAAGACAATTATCTGTTTAAACACTACCTCTGAATACTTTGATAGTTTAAATTGTGGATAGAACTATAAAAATTTCTTCTGTATCAAATCCTCTCTTTTGTGGCAGACACAGTTGACATGGTTTCTTACCTATCTATTGATAAAAACCACTTACATTTTTTCTTTCTGCATAGCAGCCCTCCATATGTACTGAAAATTGGATATATATCTTTCAGCTTCCAGGAAGGTAATCTCAGCCCATGGTCTAAGAGTTGGCCTAAATCCAGACATTTTGTGGCAGATCACATAACCTTTCATCAAATATTCACTCCTGCTCCATGATCTCCTTGAGAAAAGTATCCTTTCCTGACTCAGTGATATTGGACTTGGAACGTGGCAGAAGGAAAAATGTGCCAATTCCAAGCCAAGGCTTGCCTCTCAGGAGCCTCTGCCATGAGGGGATATGTCATGGATAGCCTGAGTCTCATAAGGGAGATTCATAGAACAGCTGCCCTGGTTGATGAGAGAGCAGTAAGTGTGTGTTACTGTGTGTCACTGAGATGATGTTTGGTTGTTTGTTCAGCAGTAATTGAAGCAGCTGACTGATAAGACCTGACTTACGTGGTATTAGGCAAGATTAGCAGAGAAGCTTCTGAGAAGGAGTTTTCTTCTCTGATAAGAAAAAGGTGCAGGAAGATCAACCTTCTCCTCAGTGCCACATCTCAACTCTGATTTAAGTAGGCAGCTTATGGCCACAAGGGGAAGGCCCAGAGATCACAGACACCAGCAATTAGAATTCCTAAACCAATGCCACCAACCATCTTGATCCACTTCTTGCAAAGTAACAAGAATAAATCCTTGTTTGTTTATACTATGATTTATTGGGCATCTCTGTTACCTGCAGTTGAATGTATCCTAAGTGATATTTAATTCTAAGATTTCTAGCTTTTGTAACATAAGCTAACATATTTGACAGTTCCTAGAATGATTTCTGGTTTGTGAATGGATGTCATGCATTATGTTGCTATTTGTGAGTTTGGTGGCTCCGTGGTAAAGAATCCACCTGCCAATGTAGGAAACACAGGAGAAGCAGGTTCAATCCCTGGGTGGGAAAGATCCCCTCCCCCTGGAGGAGGAAATGGCTACCTGCTCCAGCTTCATGCCTGGAAAACCCCATGGACAGAGGAGCCTGGTGGGTTACAGTCTGTGGGGTCACAAAGAATTAGACATGACTGAGCACACACTGGTACTGGTTGTGAGTTGGGTAGCTCATACAGCCAGCATTAGCAGCTAATTCATCTGATACCCAAGCATTTAGGATGCCCCCCTAGAGAACCATATTCCCCATAACCACATTGATGGGTACAATGCTTCATTTTCCTCAGAGAACCTTCCTTCACTTTCAGCATACACCTACTCTCCACAGTGAAATATTCCATGTGTAGTAGAAGTTACTTTTTGATTCAGCCATCTTCCAAGGGCAATCATGACTTCCTTTCTCCTTACCAGCCATGATGGAAAGCAGTATGGAGGGCCTTCAAAAATTAAAAATAGAGCTACCATATGATCCAGCAGTTCCACTTCTGGGTATTAATCCAAAGGAAACAAAAATGCTAACTTAAAAAGCTATCTGCACTCCTTTGTTCACTGAAGCATTATGTACAATAGCCAAGACATGAAAACAATCCATGTGTTTACTGACAGAATAGATAAAGAACTTGCGGTATACATATATATGGCATATATATATATACACACACACATATATATGCAATGGGGCTTCCCTGGTGGCTCAGAGGTTAAAGCGTCTGCCTGCAATGCAGGAGACCTGGGTTCGATCCCTGGGTCGGGAAGATCCCCTGGAGAAGGAAATGGCAAACGACTCCAGTATTCTTGCCTGGAGAATCCCATGGATGGAGGAGTCTGGTGGACGGGCTATAGTCCACGGGGTGGCAAAGAATTGGACACAACTGAGCGACTTCACTTACTTTCTTTATATATGCAATGGAATATTATTCAGCCATAAAAACACAAGGAAACTTTTCCATTTGAGACAAAATGAATGGACTTAACAGTATTACGTTGAGTGAAATCAGTCAGATAGAGAAAGACAAATACTGTATATAACCTCACTTATATGTGGAATCTGAAAACAAAACAAAAACACAGTAACAGAAAATACTAACCAAATGCATAGAAAAAGAGGTCAGATTTGTATCCTAGAGGCTGGGGGTCTGGGTAGGGGGAGTGGAGAAAGGTGGTCCAAAGGTACCAACTTCCTGTTACAAGGTAAAGAAATACTAGAGATGTAATGTACAGCGTGATGACTGCTGTTAACACTGCTCTAATGTACATGTGAAAGTTGATAAGAGAATAAACCCTAAAAGATCTCAACACAAGACAATTTTTTTCTTTTTTTTTTTGCTTTCTCTTTTTATTATATTTATGTGAGATGATGATGCTAACTAAACTTACTACAGAACGGTTTCATAATATACCTAAGTCAAACCATTTTTACAGTGATGTATGTCAATTATACCTCAATAAAACCAGATTATTTTTTACATGTGAGCCCTTCAAATATTTTATGAGGCATTATTGATGGGAGTCCACAATCTCCCTAGCAGCCTCATTCTGCAATACTTTCCTACGCTTAAACTGCTGCTGAACTCCAAATTTCACTTCTGTATTCTTCCAACTAGAAATGAAACTGATGCAGAATATAACTTTCATTGTTATTCCATTTCATCATTTTAAAGTCAATCCACACATTAACTTGTCAAGATCTTTTTGTGTCCTGATTCTGCCATCCACTATGTTCTTCATCCCACCTCGATTTCTGTCATTTGAAAACTAAATCTTTGTCATCTGAAAACTTAATAAGCTTGCCTACTATGTCTCCATACAAGACCTTGGTAAAACTGTGGAACAGATCAGAGCATGCCACCAAAATTCTATCCAGGTTGTCACTGACCCTTTAATTGGTACCTCTAGCATTAATTTTTAACAAGTTTCAAGTTTTGTTATCTGCCCATGAGAATTTTACAAGGCACCTTGTCTATTTCAGAAATATCAGGTCTACAACATCTAAAAGCCCCAGAACTCTATCCCTACTAACAACAGAAAAAGAAATGACTGTTCAAGACATAGCTGTCAGTATTGATCTTTTAAATGTTTATAAATATTTACAAGGATGGATATTAACTAGACTTGTTGTGATTATTTTCCAAAATATACAAATACTGAATCTAAATTATGTCAGTTATATCTCAATAAATAAGTTGCTCCCCTAAGCCACTGTCAAGTGGTAGATGGTATTTTTATTCAGTTCACTTTAAAAAAAAAAAATCAGAATACATGCAGAGAGTGTTTTCATGAGTAAAGGACCTAAGCTTTACACCCACATTTTCTGTGAATTGGGAAATGCCTGGGAAATTTATGGACTGACGGGAATGGCCTGTTAGACATTTGCTTGCATGAAGCCTTCCCAGGAGCCTTGTCAGAAGGTCAGTGACTTGGTATAATAAGACCCATCTACCCCAGAATTATGACCACGAGTCTTTGTGAAACTAAAGCCTGCCTTGCTCAACTAAGCAGTATTCTGGATGGAAATGAAACATACCCCAGTGACAGAAATCATCAAGATGCATGAATTCTGTGTGCATATAATGGCTCCATAAGAGGGGTAATTTTCTATTATAGCAACAGGTATGTTGCTTGAATTCCCTTTTAGTTCCAGAGTCTAAGGGGAGAAATCATAGACTTCAGGTAACCATGGGTTTGAGTCCTGGCTCTAGAATTAGTTATACCATAGACTTTTTTGTAAATTTTTAGTTTTAAAAAGTAATCTGCCCTTGAATCTAGAATTACTTGCAAGTACCCAGGGCACCTGCTCTATTGCCTTCTGACATCTTCCCTTTTTATTAAATAGAGCTATTTGAGATTATAGAGTCAAAGTTAAATCTCTGGGCATTTGAGTTATATTCCATTTCAGATTATTTTTTGAACTTCAGGAACCTGTTTTCCACAGTCCTTGGCACATATATGACCTACTGAGCTTTTCCTTTGCTGCTAATCACTGCTTTTTAGTGTATAAAGTAGGATTAAAACTGGGATTCTTAGATTTCTCACTTTTGAGACCAGTGATCCTTAAAGGGTTGATATGTGTAAGAGCTTTTGTTTGGGGAATCTTGAAGAAACAGGATTTTCTGTGAAGAGATACGAGAGAAAAAAAAAAAAAAAATAGAAGATAACAGAGGAATAATTAGACTCCTGGCCAAACCCTACCAAACAGGATAGAGCCTGATGGACTCGACAGCTCTTCGTGAAAGTCCAACAAAGACTGTGAAGGCTCTGGGACTTCCCTGGTGATACTGTAGATAGGAGTCTGCTTGCCAGTGCAGGGGACATGGGTTCAATCCCTGGTCCAGGAAAATTCCACGTGTCTCCAAGCAACTTAGCTCACGTACCAGAACTACTAAGGCCACGCTCTAGAGTCCGAGAGTGGCAATTACTGAGTCTCCATGCTGTGCCTACTGAAGCCCCTGCGCCTAAAGCCTGTGCTCCACCACCACAAGAGAATGCACAGTTATCCCCATGGAAAGCTCCTCAGCTAAGAGGATCCTAGAGCAGAAGGATTGCTGTTGCTGTTCAGTCACTCAGTCGTGTCTCACTCTTTTCAATCCCACGGATTGCAGCATGCCAGGCTTCCCTGTCCTTCACCAACTTCCAGAGTTTGCTCAAATTCAAGCAGAAAGATATGAGTGCATTTATTCCTGGGTTCACACTTTTCTGGGCAAGTACTTATCTCTATGGTATACAATGAGACTCTGCTTCTTGTTCTACGAGACTGTATCTTTAAATTACAGTTTAATCTCATTGTGAATTCCAATCATGGGTTGCTTTTTCTCATTTGGTAATGCCCATGAGGTCATGTATACCCTCAGTTCAGTTCAGTTCAGTCGCTCAGTCGTGTCCAACTCTTTGCGACCCCATGAATCGCAGCACGCCAGGCCTCCCTGTTCATCACCATCTCCCGGAGTTCACTCAGACTCACGTCCATCGAGTCCGTGATACCATCCAGCCATCTCATCCTCGGTCGTCCCCTTCTCCTCCTGCCCCCAATCCCTCCCAGCATCAGAGTCTTTTCCAATGAGTCAACTCTTCATATGACGTGGCCAAAGTACTGGAGTTTCAGCTTTAGCATCATTCCTTCCAAAGAAATCCCAGGACTGATCTCCTTCAGAATGGACTGGTTGGATCTCCTTGCAGTCCAAGGGACTCTCAAGAGTCTTCTCCAACACCACACTTCAAAAGCATCAATTCTTC
>SJYT01050254.1:37997-53308 GCA_006410635.1 Cephalophus harveyi | reverse complement strand
TGATCTATATTTCTGTCTTTGTGCCAGTACCATACTGTCTTGATGACTGTGGCTTTGTAGTAGAGCCTGAAGTCAGGCAGGTTGATTCCTCCAGTTCCATTCTTCTTTCTCAAGATTGCTTTGGCTATTCGAGGTTTTTTGTATTTCCATACAAATTGTGAAATTATTTGTTCTAGCTCTGTGAAAAATACCGTTGGTAGCTTGATAGGGATTGCATTGAATCTGTAGATTGCTCTGGGTACTATACTCATTTTCACTATATTGATTCTTCTGATCCATGAACATGGTATATTTCTCCATCTATTAGTGTCCTCTTTGATTTGTTTCACCAGTGTTTTATAGTTTTCTATATATAGGTCTTTAGTTTCTTTAGTTATACATTTCGTTGCAATGCTAAATGGAATTGTTTCCTTAATTTCTCTATTTTCTCAATATTAGTGTATAGGAATGCAAGCAATTTCTGTGTGTTGATTTTATATCCTGGAACTTTACTATATTCATTGATTAGCTCTAGTAATCTTCTGGTGGAATCTTTAGGGTTTTCTATATAGAGGATCATGTCATCTGCAATCAGTGAGAGTTTTACTTCTTCATTTCCAATTTGGATTCCTTTTATTTCTTTTTCTGCTCTGATTGTTGTGGCCAAAACTTCCAGAACTATGTTGAAGAGTAGTGGAGAAAGTTGGCACCCTTGTCTTGTTCCTGACTTTAGAGGAAATGCTTTCAATTTTTCACCATTGAGGAAAATGTTTGCTGTGAGTTTGTCATATATAGCTTTTATTATGTTGAGGTATGTTCCTTCTATTCCTGCTTTCTGGAGAGTTTTTAAAATCATAAATGGATGTTGAAGTTTATCACAGGCTTTCTCTGCATCTATTGAGATAATCATATGGCTTTTATTTTTCAATTTGTTAATGTGGTGTATTACATTGGTTGATTTGTGGATATTGAAGAATCCTTGCATCCTTGGGATAAAGCCCAGTTGATCATGGTGTATGATGTTTTTAATGTGTTGTTGGATTCTGATTGCTAGAATTTTGTTAAAGATTTTTGCATCTGTGTTCATCAGTGATATTGGCCTGTGCTTTTCTTTTTTTGTGGCATCTTTGTCAGGTTTTGGTATTAGGGTGATGGTGGCCTCATAGAATGAGTTTGTAAGTTTACCTTCCTCTGCAATTTTCTGGAAGAGTTTGAGTAGGATAGGTGTTAGTTCTTCTCTAAATTTTTGATAGAATTCAGCTGTGAAGCCATCTGGACCTGGGCTTTTGTTTGCTGGAAGATTTCTGGGTACAGTTTCAATTTCCGTGCTTGTGATGGGTCTGTTAAGATTTTCTATAACCTTTTTCCTGGTTAAGTTTTGGAAAGTTGTTAGGATAGGTGTTAGCTCTTCTCGAAATTTTTGGTAGAATTCAGCTGTGAAGCCGTCTGGACCTGGGCTTTTGTTTGCTGGAAGATTTCTGGGTACAGTTTCAATTTCCGTGCTTGTGATGGGTCTGTTAAGATTTTCTATAACCTTTTTCCTGGTTAAGTTTTGGAAAGTTGTAATTTTCAAAGAATTTGTCCATTTCTTCCATGTTGTACATTTTATTGGTATATAATTGCTAATAGTAGTCTCTTATGATCCTTTGTATTTCTGTGCTGTCTGTTGTGATCTCTCCATTTTCATTTCTATTTTTTTTTTTTTTGATTTGTTTTTTCTCCCTTTGTTTCTTGATGAGTCTGGCTAATGGTTTGACAATTTTATTTATCCTTTCAAAGAACCAGCTTTTTGCTTTGTTGATTTTTGCTATGGTCTCTTTTGTTTCCTGTGCATTTATTTCTGCCCTAATTTTTAAGAGTTCTTTCCTTATACTAACCCTGGGGTTCTTCATTTCTTCCTTTTCTAGTTGCTTTAGGTGTAAAGTTAGGTTATTTATTTGACTTTTTTCTTGTTTCTTGAGGTATGCCTGTATTGCTATAAACTTTCCCCCTTGCACTTCTTTTACAGTGTCCCACAGGATTTGGGTTGTTGTGTTTTCATTTTCATTTGTTTCTGTGCATATTTTGATTTCTTTTTTGATTGCTTCTGTGATTTGTTCATTATTCAGCAGCGTGTTGTTCAGCCTCCATATGTTGGAATTTTTAATAGTTTTTCTCCTGTAATTGAGGTCTAATCTTACTGCATTGTGGTCAGAAAAGAAGCTTGGAATGATTTCAATTTTTTTGAATTTACCAAGGCCAGATGGCTTCCCCGGTGGTGCAGAGGTTAAAGCATCTACCTGCAATGTGGGAGAGCTGGGTTCGATCCCTGGGTTGGGAAGATCCTCTGGAGAAGGAAATGGCAACCCACTCCAGTATTCTTGCCTGGAGAATCCCATGGACAGAAGAGATTGATGGGCTAGAGTCCACGGGTCGCAAACAGTCGGACATGACTGAACGACTTCACTTCACTTCTTCACTTCAGATGTATGGCCTAGGATGTGATCTGTCCTGGAGAAGGTTCGGTGTGTGCTTGAGAAAAAGGTGAAATTCATTGTTTTGGGGTGAAATGTCCTATCAATATCAATTGGGTCTAACTGGTCTTTTGTATCATTTAAAGTTTGTGTTTCCTTGTTAATTTTCTGTTTAGATGATCTATCCATAGGTGTGAGTAGGGTGTTAAAGTATCCCACTATTATTGTGTTATTGTTAATTTCCCCTTTCATACTTGTTAGCATATGTCTTACATGTTGTGGTGCTCCTATGTTGGGGGCATATATATATTTATAATTGTTATATCTTCTTCTTGGATTGATCCTTTGATCATTATGTAGTGTCCTTCTTTGTCTCTTTCCACAGCCTTTGTTTTAAAGACTATATTATCCGATATGAGTATTGCTACTCCTGCTTTCTTTTGGTCTCTATTTGCATGGAAAATCTTTTTACAGCCCTTCACTTTCAGTCTGTACATGTCCCCTGTTTTGAGGTGGGTCTCTTGTAGACAACTTATATAGGGGTCTTCTTTTTGTATCCATTCAGCCAGTCTTTGTCTTTTGGTTGGAGCATTCAACCCATTTACATTTAAGGTAATTATTGGTAAGTATGATGCCATTGCCATTTACTTTATGGTTTTGGGTTCGAGTTTATACACCCTTTTTGTGTTTCCTGTCTAGAGAATATCCTTTAGCATTTGTTGGAGAACTGGTTTGGTGGTGCTGAATTCTCTCAGCTTTTGCTTGTCTGTAAAGCTTTTGATTTCTCCTTCATATTTGAATGAGATCCTTGCTGGGTTGGAGAAGGAAATGGCAACCCACTCCAGTGCCCTTGCCTGGAAAATCCCATGGACAGAGAAGCCTAGTAGGTTACAGTCCACGGGGTCGCAAAGAGTCGGACACGACTGAGCGACTTCACTTCACTCACTTCACTTGCTGGGTACAGTAATCTGGGCTGTAGGTTATTTTCTTTCATCACTTTAAGTATGTCTTGCCATTCCCTCCTGGCCTGAAGAGTTTCTATTGAAAGCTCTGCTGTTATCCTTATGGGAATCCCCTTGTGTATTATTTGTTGCTTTTCCCCTGCTGCTTTTAAGATTTGTTCTTTGTGTTTGATCTTTGTTAATTTGATTAATATGTGTCTTGGGGTGTTTCGCCTTGGGTTTATCCTGTTTGGGACTCTCTGGGTTTCTTGGACTTGGGTGATTATTTCCTTCCCCATTTTAGGGAAGTTTTCAACTATTATCTCCTCAAGTATTTTCTCATGGTCTTTCTTTTTATCTTCTTCTTCTGGGACTCCTATGATTCAAATGTTGAGCGTTTGACACTGTCCTGGAGGTCTCTGAGATTGTCCTCATTTCCTTTAATTCGTTTTTCTTTTTTCCTCTCTGATTCATTTATATCTACCATTCTATCTTCTATTTGACTAATCCTATCTTCTGCTTCTGTTATTCTACTATTTGTTGCCTCCAGAGTGTTTTTGATCTAATTTATTGCATTATTCATTATATATTGACTCTTTTTTATTTCTTCTAGATCCTTGTTAAACCTTTCTTCCATCTTCTCAATCCTTGTCTCAGGGCTATTTATCTGTGATTCCATTTTGATTTCAAGATTTTGGATCATTTTCATGATCATTATTCGGAATTCTTTATCAGGTAGATTCCCTATCTTTTCCTCTTTTGTTTGGTTTGGTGGGCATTTATCCTGTTCCTTTACCTTCTGGGTATTCCTCTGTCTCTTTATCTTGTTTGTATTGCTGAATTTGGGGTGTCCTTTCTGTATTCTGTGGGTGGGGTTGTATCAGTGGCTTGTCAAGGTTTCTTGATTAGGGAAGCTTGTGTCGGTGTTCTGGTGGGTGGAGCTGGATTTCTTCTCTCTGGAGTGCAACGAAGTGTCCAGTACTGAATTATGAGACATCAATGGTTTTGGAGTAATTTTGGGCAGCCTGTATATTGGAGCTCAGGGCTGTGTTCCTGTATTGCTGGAGAATTTGTGTGGTATGTCTTGCTCTGGAACTTGTTGGCCCTTGGGTGATGTTTGGTTTCAGTGTACGTATGGAGGCTTGTGATGATCTCCTGTCAAGTAATGTTCCCTGGAGTGAGGAACTCTCTTGTGTTCTCAGGGTTTGGACTTAAGTTTCCTGCTTCTGGTTTTCAGTCTTGTTTTTACAGTAGTCTCAAGACTTCTCCTTCTATAAAGCACCATTGATAAAACCCCAACCACAGTGAGGAAACTCCAGAATAAAGAAAAGTCTTTTTCACTTTTGGAAAAAGTTTTTTTTCCTAACCAACTGACATGCAGATGGATTTAGTTTTCAACTGTGATCTTCATTATCTGTAGATTCCAGATAAGTACCTTCTAATTACTTTCTAGCCTAGTTGGACACTTTAAATACTAAACCTAAATTTAAGGTGAAGTCCTAGCTCAAAATATGTACATAAATTAAAAAAAATATTATAGCTACAGTCCATGTCATATTTTTATGGTTGATACTATTAATCTGAGAATATTCCTTAAAGATATCAAATGTTAATAGAATCATAGAGTTTCTTTAAAATGTAATTTTCTTTCTATTTCTTTTGAAATGTATCAAGCCTATACACCTTTTTCATTTGGAGTAACAGACAGGATACTTGTACATTTAACCACTGATATTAGAGCAAACAATTGAATTGGTAATCATGAAAATGTTTCTTTTTACCAATTTCACTGTTTTAATTCAAAATTTCCAAGACTGAAATAGAATAGGTTCTATTAGCTGTCTTTAACAAAACTTCTCTGGGCTACCCAGGTTACTCAGTTATGAAATTTCAGTGCCAACAATGTTCTCAGGTAAGAACCAGTGCCTTTGTGCTGAGAATGTTATAGGAAGCAAGATCTGTAGAGAGACTTGCACACAGTAGGGACTCAGTTATTTCTTTTTGAATGAATGCACACATGAATGCATAAATGACTAGGGAAATTTTGGATGAGACATCATGAAACCACTTCTGTAAAAGAAAGTACTTGTATTGATCATTAAAGAATTATAACCCTGCATAGCAATCCAGAAAGCCAAAGCAATTAAAAAGAATTATTTTGTAAAATCAAACTTTTTTATTCTCTGTGACATTTTAGAAACAAATCCCTAAAAAACTAAAGTGGTAACCACCTAAATCAAGAGAAATGAAAGTTACAAAATTGCAAATTCTTTTTGAGTGACACTTTTTATGGAAAATATTTTTTCAGAAAATAAGTACTCATCAACTAATGAGTTCTTCTAGAGAAACATAACAAAAAAATGTTTTGTACAATCAAATAAATGTTCCTACTCAATGCATCCCCCTCCAACAAATCTCAAGTTGCTCAAATTATACTAATTCCTCAAAGACGTGAATCACTTCTTCATGAAGACTGTATCACTCATAGAAATTTATTTGCAACTTTGTCTTAACTCCAGTCACATCTGCCTTGTGTCATGGTTACTCCTTTAGATGTTTCTCCCTCAAAAATATTAGCTAATATTCATTGAGCACATTCAGTATGTCAGACATTATGCTTATCGCTTTACATACCATTTCTTGTTTAATTCTCATGGCAGTTGTATCAGTTAGGCATTTATTTTGCCCATTTTACAGACCAGAAAACTCAAGTTAGAAGGATTAACTAATTTGCCTAAGGTTATGCCCCCTGGCAACTCTAAGAGCAGGGATTCACTCACACATCTGTCTGACTGCAGACCCCAATGCCTTAAAAAGTGAAAGTATTAGTTACTCAGTGGTGTCTGACTCTGTGCCCTCATGGACTGTAGCCTCAAAATGGATTAAAGATCTAAATGTAAGACCAGAAACTATAAAACTCCCAGAGGAAAACTTAGGCAAAACACTCTCTGACATAAATCACAACAAGATCTTCTATGACCCAACTGCCAGAGTAATGGAAATAAAAGCAAAAATAAAGAAATGGACATAATTAAACTTAGAAGCTTTTGCACAGTGAAGGAAACAAGGTGAAAAGACAGCCTTCAGAATGAGAGAAAATAATAGCAAATGAAGCAACTGACAAGGAATTAATCTAAAAAATATACAAGCAGCTCATGCAGCTCAATGCCAGAAAAATAAATAACCCAATCAAAAAATGGCCCAAAGAACTAAATAGACATTTCTCCAAAAAAGACATACAGATGGCTAACAAACATGAAATGCTGCTCAACATCACTCATTATCAGAGAAATGCAAATCAAAACCACAATGAGGTACCATCTCACACCAGTCAAAATGGCTGCTATCCAAAAGTCTACAAGCAATAAATGCTGGAAAGGGTGTGGAGAAAAGGGAACCTTCTTACACTGTTGGTGGGAATGCAAACTTGTATAGCCACTATGGAGAACAGTGTGGAGATTCCTTAAAAAACTTGGAATAGAACTGCCTTATGACCCAGCAATCCCACTGCTGGGCATACACACTGAGGAAACCAGAATTGAAAGAGACATGAGTACCCAAATGTTCATTGCAGCACTGTTTATAATAGCCAGGACATGGAAGCAACCTAGATGTTCATTGGCAGATAAATGGATAAGAAAGCTATGGCACATATATACAATGGAATATTAACTCAGCTATTAAAAAAAAAAACAAACACACATTTGAATCAGTTCTAATGAGGTGGATGAAACTGGAGCCTATTATACAGAGTATAGGTGAAGTCGCTCAGTCGTGTCCGACTCTTTGCGATCCCACGGACTGTAACCTATTAGGCTTCTCCGTCCATGGGATTCTCCAGGCAAGAATACTGGAGTGGATTGCCATTTCCTTCTCCAGGGGATCTTCCTGACCCAGGGATCGAACCCGGGTCTCCCGCATTGGAGGCAGACGCTTTAACCTCTGAGCCACCAGGGAAGCATAGTAAGTCAGAAAGAAAAACATCAATACTATATATTAACACATATATATGGAATTTAGAAAGATGGTAATGATGACCCTGTATACGAGACAGCAAAAGAGATACATATAAAGAACAGACTTTTTTATCTTTTAAAAATTTTTTTATTTTATTATTATTATTATTTTTACTTTACTCTGTGGGAGAAGGCAACAGTGGGATGATTTGAGAGAATAGTATTGAAACATGTATATTACCATATGTGAAATAGAAGACTAGTCCAAGTTCGATGCATGAAACAGGGCACTCAAATCCAGTGCACTGGGACAACCCAGAGAGATGGGATGGGGAGGGAGGTAGGAGGGGTTTCAGGATGGGGGACACATGCACATCCATGGCTGATTCATGTCGATGTATGGCAAAAGCCAGTACAATATTGTAAAATAATTAGCCTACAATTAAAACAAATAAATTAATAATTTAAAAAATTGTTCCATCCAAAAAACCAAAGGAAAAACTTCCACCCCCAGCACTACAGGACCTCCAGCTCACAGGATGTATAAGTCAGTTTGCTGCCACTTACTAATAGCTATATTCTGGATTAAATAGATTTTGTGTGATGGTCTGTCAATACAAGTGTAATTCATAACATTGATGCTTTCAAATTCTAAATATAGACTTTTGAGATGCATTTCATTCATAAATGCATGTTTGTAGATAGTTTGTATCCTGCTCATGTCTAGTCCCTTGAAAATGCAAAGTACAACAGAAACCTGTGCATGGTTTTGTGTTACAGATATTCTTTTCTTTTAGTTTGTGTGTATTTATATATTTATTTTTATTCTTGAGATCCAGTCCCAGAAACAGCAACTATTTTTTGATAGATAAATTCTGGAGATTTTGGAATGAAGGGGTTCCAGAATATATTTCAATAAATGAAATAGTCATTGTAGAACTAGCATATTCATGTTTTTGTGTTTGAAAATATAGCTCACTATTCATTATAATTGTTTTTAGTATGATGAGGGTCATTTGTTTTTTAAACTGAGGTAAAGATGGAGGACAGTAGGTAGCATAGGATAGTGATTAAGACCATAGTGTTTGAAATTAAACAGATCTGGGTGAAGTCTCAGGTCTCCTATTAATACTTAATAGCTCTGTGACTGTGTTGTATTAAAAATTACATGTAAAGGGCTTAACACAGTACCTGGCCCATGACAAGAGCTCAGTAAATGGTATATTATATTGTTGTATTCTCTTTTCTCTTCATCCTTGAGAATATGTGAGCCTTATACTCTATTAACTGTAATGAGAAGAAATCGTACTCATTTCTGCTTACCAGATTTTCTCTTTAGGCCAGGCACACACAGAACTGTAACTTATAGTGCTGCTAGCTGTGTATGAGTTACACTACATAACTTTGGAAAGTGGTTTAATTTTTTTCTTATAAATTATTCTTATTCATTGCAAAATATTTACAAAATTGACAATTTTTTAAAAATTCTAACCAAATATGCAAAGATAACCATAAACAATATTCTGGTGGACATTCTTCCAGGTTTTTTTCTATGTATTATGGCATTTAAAAAGCATGATAAGAAATCCACTATAAAGAAGGGAAAGGGTTAGTCTTAATGATGGAACAGGCTGGTTCTATTTCTTTCAGGACAATGGGGCCAGGACTGTATTCAGGTTGAGTAAACATAATGGAGGTCTTTCACCAGTATAGAGTGGCTTCTCTCTGCAAAGACGTATAAAGGTCATTTCTTTCTAAGCCATGGCAGCTTTCTTTTCTCCATACACTGAAAAACACTGGGCTTATTATAACTTGTTATACTAGACATATTTTATACTTCATTAGTACATTCCTTTTTTTTAATTTTACTTAAATTGAATTATTTATGAATTATCTAAGAATTACAACCCAATGCAACTGCTGACATTTGCAGGGGGTGTAGTGGAGCAATAGGCTTAAACCTGTTGTTATGATATTTTTTCTCTTCTCAAGTTAAGATGTAACAGCAACCTGATTAAAATTAGATTTGAACAGGACAAAATAATGTACATTTTATATTGATCCAAAGTCTAAATCCATTCAAATATTAAAACTTCACTCATATAAAAGCACAAAAATTCTCATTTCCTCACTCTTTTCAAACTTAATGAAATGATTTACATGTAAAGCATTAATTGCTACGTTTATTGCTTTAATGTATCAGTATAGCAACCATACATTCAGAGCTATATCTGATTTTAGTTATCTATTGATAATACTTGATGCTTGTTCTGTCCACTTTTCAGAGTGAAATGCACTTCCTATTTATTCTTCTTCAAAATTAAAAAAAAAAGAAGTATAAAATTAAAACAAACTTTACAACTAGAAGGATACTTAAAGATATTTTAATATAAACCCTCATTTTTCAGCTGAGGAAACTTATGTCCAGAAAGACCAAGAGATGTGTGTATGATTACATATTTGAATTTTTCACACAAGAGTATAACTAAGTTATCTCAACAAATCAGATTCTCATCTACTTTTAAAGAGTTCCTAGAGAAAATGATTCTACACAAAGTTCAGCCAATTTAAAGAAGTTAATTGTGGTAAAAATTATATAATATAAAATTTGCCATCAACTATTTTAAGTGTACAGTTCAGCAATATTAAATATATTAACATTCAGCCATTTTTTTTTTTTTTTTTTTGCTTCAGCATATTTTGTAATCACCTTCTTGAGACCAAAAGCCATACTATTCTATTAAAAGGTTCAGTTGTTATTTTTGTGCTCCTGGAGTGACAACTCTACGATGTGAAACAATAAATAGCTGTCTTTTACCCAACGTTTTATTACAGAAGTTTATGGAAGCAAAGAATTATTGGTTTTGATTTGTTCTTGATACATGGAGATGCTTTTAGATATAGTTGAATCAATTAGTATCTCAAATACTTTTCATAAAAGCATACTATGATTTTCTCACTTAGCTTCATTACTGACTACTGCATTGGGACTGGAGTGTAAACAGTTACATCGAGTGAGGGTTCTCTCAGGTTAAAATGAATTCCAGTCAAACTTTTTTCATTGTCCCCGAGATACACTTTATTTATTTATTTACTTTTTAACATTTCTGCATGTCTTGTTTTTTATTTTTTAATATAAATTTATTTGTTTTAATTGGAGGTTAATTACTGTACAATATTGTATTGGTTTTGCCATACATCAATCAACATGAATCTGCCACAGGTATACACGTGTTCCCCATCCTGAACACCCGTCCCTCCTCCTTCCCCGTATCATCTCTCTGGGTTGTCTCAGTGGAGCCTATTATACAGAGTGAAGTAAGCCAGAAAGAAAAACATAAATAGTGTATACTAATGCATATATATGGAATTTAGAAAGATGGTAACGATAACCCTGTATGCAAGACAGCAAAAGAGACACAGATATATAGAACAGTCTTTTGGACTCTGTGGGAGAGGGAGAGGGTGGGATGATTTGGGAGAATGGCATTGAAACATATATAATATCATACATGAAACGAATTGCCAGTCCAGGTTTGATGCATGATACTGGATGCTTGGGGTTGGTGCACTGAGATACACTTTAATTAAAAAAAAAATAAAAAAAAATAAAGCAGACGGGTATTTATGAGCTCCTATATTCTCAGTGCTGGAGGGTAGAAAAGGTAGAAGAGGAGGCTGGCTTCATGACTCTCTCAGCACTGAAGACCTAAAGCCTGTAGCATTCCCTGCCTACTTCCTTGTTTTGCTTTCTATAATAATTTTTTTTTAATCTTTAATGTCATTTGATATTGCAGTTTCTTTTTTTAAACTTTGTATTGTGGTATAGCCTATTAACAATGTTGTGAGCTTTAGGTGAACAGCGAAGGGACCTAGCCATGCATCCACATGTATGCTTTCTCCTCCAAACTCCCCTCCCATCCAAGCTGCCACATAACACTGAGCAGAGTTCCATGTAAATATTGCATAGTTTCTGATTCATATTAACTACTTAAATAGTGAAGACAATTTTTAACCAGCTACTCATTAAATCTTTTGTTGCCAAACTCAGGTTCAGCTGCTTGCATCATGAAAGCCAGTACTGGGGACACAAGTGTTGGTTGGAAAAGGAAAGTTCGCTCTACTCAGGAGGCTGGCAACCTGGGGAGAAGGTGGATTTGTGTCCCAGAACCCATTCCAAAGATTCTTCTCTAGTCATGAAAGTTTTTAAAGGGAAAGCTAATCATAGTTAATCATTTTAGGATGGGATCAGAACCTTCATCATCTTTCACTGTGTGCAGACTTGCTGACTCTGTGTGATCTTTCTTTAGATGCTATCTCATTCATACAGTAACTGGGGAAAAGATCTACTAATCAGTTAATTTTTCATTTTATTTTTCAGTCTAAGAAAAGAATGAACAAATAAGTCAAGGCATTATGTGATCAAAAGATTTGGGAGATATGCTTGGGCCAGAGATTAATGAAGTAGGGGGGCACCTGGTATAAAAGCTGAGTTAAAATATAGCTACTAAAGTGATGAAACAAAGGAACTCTTGCAAAGAGCTACTCCCTACAAAAATCTGTTTTTTTTTTTTTTTTGCAAAGAGCTTCTTACAATTTGACAGGTAAATTAAGTGCCTAGTAACCTGAGTTACAAAATTTGTGTACAGAGATAAAACTCCCTTTTAATTATTAGACCTTGTTGATACTTCAATACTGTATATAGTAAGGGTGAAAGCAGATAAGTGATTGGAATTAATAGTCTAATAAGTGATCTTAAAAAAGCACTGTTATTTCTTTAAAATCTTTGTCATAGTATTTTTTTTAAGAAAAACTATTGTTAGAACTTTATTACTAAGTGGCTGTACTTTAAAAAATAATATTCCTCTCTCTTTTAAAAATATTTTGCTGAAAGAAAACTTTGGAGTTGTACAGTGAAAATAGAAAGAAATAAAAAGGGGTGACCAAAAGTCTGTTGGGTGACAGCTGATAGTGAAGGGAAAAGAAATCAAAGAAATAGGGATAGGAAACTTTATAAAGTAGGTGCAAATTATTGCTAAATTAGCTTTTGAGGAGTACCAAACTACAAGAACACAAATATAGCTTATGTAGGCAGGCTTCATTTGTTTTGCATGGAGAACTACAGGAACCATATCTGATTATTACTGGTAAAGATTTGACATGGTTCTTTTCTGATACAAGTTTTAGATTGTAGATTCTAGTCCTAGCCATTAAATAGAGAAGTAAATAGTTATAAAAATTTTATAGCAATTTACTATTCCCCACATAGAGCTTGCTATGTAAAGGGAAATCATAAGGTATGCAGAGTGTAGGAAATAAAACATACCTGAAATTGTTTAAGTCTAGTGAAGGCATATCCCATTTTATTGTGCTTCACTGTATTGCACTTTGCAGTTATTGCATATTTTACAAATTGAAGGTTTGTGACAATCCTGCATTGGGCAAGTCTATCAGCACCATTGATTTAATAGCATTTGCTCACTTCATGTCTCTGTGTCACATGTTGGTAATTCTTACAATATTTTGAACTCTCCACTAACAAAAAGATTACAACTCACTGAAGGCTCGGTTGATGGCTAGCATTTTTAGCAATAACAGCTTTTAAAATTAAGGTATGTACAATTGATTTTCAAAAATAATACTGTTGCATATGTAATAGGTTACAGTACAAAGTAAACATAACTTTTTTGTACACTGGGAAACTACAGTCTGTGGGATTGCAAAGAGTCGGACATGACTGAGCAACTAACACGACTATATGGACGTTTGTAGGCAAAGTAATGTCTCTGTTTTTTAATATACTGTCTGTGAAATTGCTCAGTCGTGTCCGACTCTTTGTGACCCCATGGACTGTAGCCTCCCAGGCTCTTCTGTCCATGGGATTTTCCAGGCAATAGTCCTGAAGTGGATTGCCATTTCCTTCTCCAGGGCAACTTCCCAACCCAGGAACCGAACCGGGTCTCCCGCATTGTAGACAGACGCTTTACCGTCTGAGTCAAATGCAAAGTACAAATAACTAGACAGTAATATACTGTCTAGGTGTGCATATTTTTTTTCCCAAGGAATAAGTGTCTTTTAATTTCATGGCTTCAATCACTGTCCACAGTGATTTTGGAGCCCAAGAAAATAAAGTCTGCCACTGTTTCCATTGTTTCCTCATCTGTTTGTTATGAAGTAATGGGACTGGATGCCATGATCTTTATTTTTTGAATGTTGAATTTTAAGCCAACTTTTTCACTCTTCTCTTTAATATTCTTCAAGAGGCTCTTTAATTCCTCTTCATTTTCTGCCATTAAGATGGTGTCATCTGCATATCTGAGGTTATTGATATTTCTCCTGTAAATCTTGATTCCAATTTGTGCTTCATCCAGCTCAGCATTTCTCATGATGTACTCTGCATATAAGTTAAACAAGCAGGGTGATAATATACAGCCTTGGTGTACTCTTTTCACAATTTGGAACCAATCTGACATTTGATGTCTGATTCTAACTATTGTTTCTTGACCTGCATACAGGTTTTGAAGGAGGCAGGTAAGCTGGTTTGGTATTCCCATCTCTTTAAGAATTTCCCACAGTTTGTTGTGATCCACAGTCAAAGGCTTAAGTGCACTCAATGAAGCAGAAGTAGATGTTTTTCTGGAATTATCTTGCTTTTTCTATGATCCAACGAATGTTCGCAATTTGATCTCTGGTTCCTCTGTCTTTTCTAAATCCAGCTTGTATATCTGTTAGTTCTTGGTCCAAGTACTATTGAAGCTTAGCTTGAAGGATTTTGAGCATGGTCGTGTTAGCACATGAAATGAGAGCAATTGTGTGGTAGTTTGAATATTCTTTGACATTGGTCTTCTTTGGGATTGGAATTTCAATTGCCCATTCCCAGTCCTGTGGCCACTGCTGAGTTTTCCAAATTCTTTGGCATATTGAGTGAAGCACTTTCACAGCATCATCTTTTAGGATTTGAAATAGCCCAGGTTAAATTCCATCATTTTCACTAGTTTTGCTTGTAGTGATGCTTCCTAAGGCCCACTTGACTTCATACTCCAAGATGTCTGACGCTAGGTGAGTGACCACACCATTGGGTTTTCTGAGTCATTAAGATAATTTTGAAGAATTTTTCTGTGTATTCTCGTCCACTCTTCTTAATATCTTCTGCTTCTGTTATATCTTTACTGTTTCTGTCCTTTATTGTGCCCACTTTTGCATGAATGTTCCCTTGGTATCTCCAATTTTATTGAAGAGATCTCTATTGTTTTTCTCTATTTATTTTCATTGTTCACTTAAAAAGGCTTTCTTGTCTCTCTTGCTTTCTTTGGAAATCTATATTCAGATGGGTATATCTTTTCTTTTCTCCTTTGCCTTTCACTTCTCTTCTTTACTTAGCTTTATGTAAGGCTTCCTCAGACAACTATTTTGCCTTTTTGCATTTATTGTTTTAGGGGCATGGTCTTGATCACCACATCCTGTACAATGTCACGAACCTCTGTCCATAGTTCTTCAGGCACTTTGTCTATCAGATCTAATCCTTGAATCTGTGTGTCACTTCCACTATATAATCAGAAGGAATTTGATTTAGTTCATACCTGAATGGCCTAGTCATTTTCCATCAGTTCAGTTCAGTTCAGTCGCTCAGTCAGGTTCAACTCTTTGCTACCCCATGTATTGCAGCACACCAGGCCTCCCTGTCTATCACCAACTCCGGGAGTTCACTCAGATTCACTTTCATTGAGTCAGTGATGCCATCTAGCCATCTCATCCTCTGTTGTCCCCTTCTCGTCCTGCCCTAAATCCCTCCCAGCATCAAAGTCTTTTCCAACGAGTCAACTCTTCACATGAGGGGGCCAAAGACTGGAGTTTCAGCTTTAGCATCATTCCTTCCAAAGAAATCCCAGGGTTGATCTCCTTCAGAATGGACTGGTTGGATCTCCTTGCAGTCCAAGGGACTCTCAAGAGTCTTCTCCAACACCACAGTTCAAAAGCATCAA
>SJYT01050249.1:228592-250289 GCA_006410635.1 Cephalophus harveyi | reverse complement strand
GCATAATTTCCATATATGAAAAATATAAAAACAATTTAATGATGATAAATTAAAAAATTGAGATTTTAAATACACAGAGGGACTACTTTGCCAGGCAAATTTTATAATGTAAGATGGATCAAAGCTCTCTAATTATTAGTAGTAATACAGAAATATTAATGTACATCTTTATTAAGTCAAATGTACACATAAAAATTTAAGAGTAATCAACAGAAGAATAGGTTCTTAAATATAGCTAGAGAGAAGATGAGTAGACTGAAAGATGTATTTAAAGATATTATTTAGAATGAAGTACAAAGATTAAGCATATGTAAAAATGAGAGTGTAAGATAAGAGTGTTCAGAAAGTTGAACACACCACTGATCGAATTCTGAAAGAGAAGAACAATGAAGCAAGAAAACTTTGGAAGTTATACTGAGAGTATATTGTTGTTGTTTAGTCACTCAGTCGTGTCCAGTTTTTCTGATCCCGTGGTCTACAGCACACCAGACTTCCCTGTCCTTCACAATCTCCCGGAGCTTGCTCAAACTCATGTCCATTGAGTCTGTGATGCCATCCAACCATCTCGTCCTCTGTCGTCCCCTTCTCCTGCCTTCAATCTTTCCCAGCATCTGGGTCTTTTCTAACGAGTCAGATCTTGGCATCAGGTGGCCAAATATTGGAGCTTCAGCTTCAGCATCAGTCCTTCCAGTGAATATTCAGGATTGATTTCCTTTAGAGGTGACAAAAGATTGCAATCCGCAGATTCAAGAGGTCAAATAAAGGAAAGCATATTCATCTTCTGTGAGACTGTATTATTACTCTCAAACATTTCCTGATCCTTCCTATGGAGGAAAATATTTTTCACCTAATTAATATTGAGTTTGGCAGTGCAACTTGCTTTAGTTAATGAAGTGGAAGCATCAGTATCAAGGTTCTCATCTAAGCTGAAGTGTCGAGAGTAAGTGTGTGTTTCATCCAGTTATTCTTCCCTTTCATTCTCTTCCTGACGTGATTCCAGGAAATGCCCTAAATAAAGACTTATCTACCAGTCTAGATCCCAGACAAATGAAGACATGGAGCAAAGCCATGGTCAACCCCCAATGGGCATGTAGCATGCATGAGACATAAATATTTGTTGTTATAATCTACTGATACATTTTGAAGGTGTTTTTGTGATTGCTGTTTAAACTAACTGGGCAGTTCTCAATGTGAAATGACTCTGCTCTCTGGGGATATTTGCAGTTTCTGGGGGCACTTTTGGTGGACACAGCTGGGGAGGAGGCTGTGGTCTAGCAGGTGGAACTGACTGAGTAAAGCCCAGGTATCTGCTAATCCTCCTCCAAGATACAGGACAGCCTCCACCATAGAGACCTATCCAGCCTCAAATGTGAGTGGTGCCAGGGTGAGGCCCCCTGACCCCGTCTCTCCTCCTGGTTATAGGCACCCAAACACAGTGCAGCTAATAGCAGATCACTGCAGACACATGGATCTTACAAGGAGCCACAGACAACTGGCTGATTACAATCCAAGAACTAACAGTTGGATGGTCAGCTGATTGTTCCATAGAAACCAGGACAATGGCTACTGCTTTAAAATTCTGAAAGAGATAACCACAAACCTAGAAGTATATAGTCTACAAAACTGTATCTTAGACATGAGAGCAAACTAGTGGTATTTTCATGTAAACAAAAAACTAGGACATTTACCACAAATAAACCTTAAGTAAAAAGTATATTCCAGCCTGTCCTGACTAAAAGCAACTGTAGTTGAGAGGTCTGAGAGGGAAAAAGCAATGGTGAGCAAGCAAAATTATAACCTGAGGGCATATTNTGAGAGCAAACTAGTGGTATTTTCATGTAAACAAAAAACTAGGACATTTACCACAAATAAACCTTAAGTAAAAAGTATATTCCAGCCTGTCCTGACTAAAAGCAACTGTAGTTGAGAGGTCTGAGAGGGAAAAAGCAATGGTGAGCAAGCAAAATTTTAACCTGAGGGCATATTTCAGTAAACATGGAGTATACAACATAATACCTCACAGAGTCAAAGAAAAATGAAGATAAAAGCTAAAATCCATAACCATAATATACAAATTAGAGTTAATATTTTCAAACTTCTTGCATCATTTGAAGTTGAGTATGGTTCAGTATAGAAATTTAAACTGCTAAGGTTTCTGAGTCAAAATATATGAAACCAAAATTGGCAGTGTTGACAGAGAAAAAAATTGCACAGTGTGAGTTGTGAGTTAAATTTTATTTGGGGCAAAATGAGGACTGCAGTCCAGGAGATTGCTTCTAAGACTGCTCTGAGAAACTGCTCCAAAGAGGCAGGGCGGAGGTGGGGGGGAAGGTCAGCATATGTGTGGTTTTGGAGAATGGGTACATGTAGTTAAGCACATATTTTGGCGGATGCTTGTTGCTAGTCACAAGGAGCAGATGTCTCTGTTAATTATTTTAGTGCTTTTCTAGATAGGAGAGAAGAAGGAAATGGCAACCCACTCCAGTATTCTTGCCTGGAGAATCCCAGGGATGGGGAGCCTGGTGGGCTGCCGTCTATGTGTTCGCACCAAGTTGGACATGACTGAAGCATCTTAGCATGCTTACATGCATTGGAGAAGGAAATGGCAACTCACTCCAGAATTCTTGCCTGGAGAATCCCAGGGACAGAGGAGCCTGGTGGGCTGCCACCCAAGGGGTCGCACAGAGTTGGACATGACTGAAGCAACTTAGCAGGCAGGCATGCTAGATAGGAGATACAAAAGTTGGGCTCATGAAGTCTTCTCCTAAAAATATCTGTCTGAAGACCTGTTCTGCCAGTTTTCCCTGGAGCACAGAGCACCTTGTTTCTGATCTCTGCCCTGAACTCCTTTCAGAGGGTGTTGAATGTCAGCGGCCTCAGTGGCTACTAACCTAATCCTCGTGAAGGCAGATGACCAGTGACAAATTTTGGTTGCCAGCAGATACAAGAGAAACTGACAGATTTACAGTTATCTTGGGTTTTCTCCATCATGTGTGAGTTCATTCCATGCCTACACCCAAAGTACTTGCTAAATGAGTCTGTAAAGCAAGTCTTGGAGATACTAAAATGCAGGTTTGGCTCCCCCCCTCGCCCCCCCGTTTGATAGTATAAGTTTTTTTTCAATCCATGGGCAATATTGGACTAATACTTAGATGGAAAACTGTCAGTTAAATGAACATACATATATGAAACCCCTTCAAGGATAACAGCCTTGTCTTGGTGAAGAGGCTTCTGAAACTCAATGAAGCCATGAGCCATGCCATGCAGGGCCACCCAAGATGGATGAGTCATAGTGGAGAGTTCTGACAAAACGTGATCCACTGGAGAAGGAAATGGCAAACCACTCCAGTATTCTCGCCATGAGAACACAATGAGAAGCATGAAAAGGCAAAAAGATATGATACTGGAAGATGAGTTCGCTGGGTCAAAAGGTGTCCAATATGCTACGGGCAAGAGCAGAGGGCAATTGCTAATAACTCCAGAAAGAATGAAGAGGCTGGGTCAAAGCAGAAATGATGTTCAGTTGTGGTGGCGCTAATTGTAAAGAACCTGCCTGCCAATGCAGGAGATATAAGACACAGGTTTGATCCCTGTGTCTGGAAGATTCCCTGGAGAAGGGCATGGTTACCCACTCCAGTATTCTTGTCTGGAGAATCCTATGGACAGAGGAGCCTGGCGGGCTACAGTCCATAAGGTCACAAAGAGTTGGACACAAGTGAAGTGACTGAGCATGCATGAACTGGTGGTGAAAGTAAGGTCTGATGTTGTAAAAAAAAATATTGCCTAGGAACCTGGAATGTTTTAAAAAGGAAAAGGAACCAGAGATCAAATTGCCAGCATTCATTGGATCATAGAGAAAGCAATGGAGCTCCAAAACCACTTTACTATCTCCGGAGAAACCTGCACGCAGGTCAAAAAGCAACAGTTAGAACTGGACATGGAACAACTGACTGGTTCCAAATGGGGAAAGGAGTACATCAAGGCTATATATTGTCACCTTGCTTATTTAACTTCTATGCAGGGTATATCATGAAAAATTCTGGGCTGGATGAATCACAGGTTGGAATCGGGATTGTCGGGAGAAATATCACCACCCCAGATATGCAGATGATACCACTCTAATGGCAGAAACTGAAGAGGAACTAAAGAGTCTCTTGATGAAGGTGAAAGAGGAGAGTGAAAAAGCTGGCTTAACACTCAAGAAACTAAGATATGGCATCTAGTCCCAACACTTCATGGCAAATAAAAGGGGAAAACATGGAAACAGTGACAGATTTTATTTTCTTGGGCTTCAAAACCACTGCAGATAGTGACTGCAGCCATGAAAGTAAAGATGCTTGCTCCTTGGAAGGAAAACTATGACAGACCTAGACAGCACATTGAAAAGTAGAGACATTACTTTGCCAACAAAGGTCCGTCTAGTCAAAGCTAGGGTTTTTCTAATAGTCATGTAAGGATATGAGACCTGGACCATAAAGAAAGCTGAGCACCAAAGAATTTTGATGTTTCCAAAATGTGATCCTGGAGAAGATTCTAAAGAGTCCCTTGGATTGCAAAGAGATCCAACTAGTCAGTCCTAAAGGAAATCAATTGTGAATATTCATTGGAAGGACTGATGCTTAAGCTGAAGCTCCATTTCTTTGGCCACTTGATGCAAAGAGCTGACTCACTGGAAAAGATCCTGATGATGGGAAAGATTGAGGCAAAAGGAGAAGGGAATGGCAGAAGACAAGAGGGTTAGATAGCATCACCGACTCAATGGACACGAATTTAAACAATCTCTGGAAGTTAGTGAAGGACAGGGAAGCCTGCAGTCCATGGGGTCGTGAAGAGTCGGATAGGACTTAGTGACTGAACAACAACATACATGAAAATGTAACAAACAGGATTTCATGTTTCCATCTTATTTCTGAGTCAGACTCTGACTACTGTGTGGACCAATATTGCCAGGATTGCATCTAAGATTCATAGCTTTATTGTATTCATTGATAATGTGAATCATAAAATAAAGATAGCATTTTTTTTCTATTATATGACCCAAATAATGTAACACTGATTGTTTAAAATCACTGGGAGCATTACCAGATATGCCAATTACATGTGAAACAAATGGAAATTAAAAAAATACTTTTTTCATTTATTCACTATACACCACCATATATTACTCTACACTTTAGCCAGAGCTGAGCAACAGGCAGATAGAGTTAAAGATTAACCTTATAATTGTGATGCATAGTTTCTAATTTTAATACTGAGGCCTTTGGGAAAAAGAGACAAAAATTAAAATTATAAAGAGAATATTAAATAGATAGTTCTGGCAGGATACAAATTGGTCTCATAGAACATTTTAGTACAGGGGTTAATGAGAATTTGTTGGACTGGTTTCATCTGTGAAATTAATAGCCTCCATATATTTCTTTTACTCATTTATTTTCCTTTGGCAGAGGTATTGCATGTTATTGAGTTGGCACATTAGATAAGTAGATATTTTTCTCAGACACATAGCCTAACTGGACATACTGATCATTATTTTCATGTTTTACTGCAATGTGAGAAAATAAACAAATTAAAAAAATATTTTTCTTCCATAAATTGAAAAAAATTAAAATAGAAAAAAATTTCATTTAATCAATTTTGAGCCCACTAATCACTTTCTGTAATATTCCCCACATTTTTCTGAGTTTCATTTTGAATGGTGATCTGCATGTAACAGCTCACTCAGTATCATAACTTACTATTCCATACTTCATTTTCATGCTTACTTTGGGAAAATCAGCTAGAGCTTTTAATTTCTCCAAGTCCTCAAGGTGACTCCTAGATTGCTTCTACAGCTCCATTTGCAAATATGTGAACTTTCTTCTGAGAATTGAACTGTGAAGACTCTCATTATACAGTTGCCAAGAGAGTAAATGAATTAGGACTAGCAAAAAAAGAAAATATAATCATAATGATAATTAAAATTTTTTTCAGGAGTTTTCCATGAACTAAATAAGTAATTTACATGTCAAATTCATCTAATTCTTGAAAAATCCAATATATAAGATTGCTGTTAAACTCATTTTATAAACTGGGAAACATATAATAAAATTTTTTTGCCTCAGTCCATAGAGATCTGGCCTTTGTCCCCAGTTACTAGGAATTATCCTCTAGACTCTTGGAGTTACCTGGGGGATGAGGTACCCTAGTTATTCATGGTGGATCTTCAAGTCCACACTGCATGGTTTGTGCTAATGAGGTGATTCTGTTAGTCACTCATTCGCCCCATGGACTGCAGCCCATCAGGCTCCTTGGTCCATGGGATTTTCCAGGCAAGGATACTGGAGTGGTTTGCCATTGATTGTATTATGCTAATGAGGAAGACTTACCATGTGATTAGAGGATTAAGGCTTTTGGCCAGGTGACCATCAGTTCCGCCTCCAGGAAGCGGGGAGCTGGAGACTGAGTTCAGCCACATGGCAATGATTCAATTGCCCAAGTTTACATAAAGAAACACAGGTATAAACTCTGAATATTGAGGTCTGCTGAGCCCCAAGACGCTTACTCCTTGGAAGAAAAGTTATGTCCAACCTAGATAGCATTTTCAAAAGCAGAGACATTACTTTGCCGACTAAGGTCCGTCTAGTCAAGGCTATGGTTTTTCCTGTGGTCATGTATGGATGTGAGAGTTGGATGGTGATGAACAGGGAGGCCTGGCGTGCTGCGATTCGTGGGGTCGCAAAGAGTCGGACATGACTGAGCGACTGAACTGAACTGAACTGAACTGAGCCCCCTGGGTTGGCGACAGTCTGGGTTGGTGGCAGTCTGTACACATTCCTGAGAACCAGGAAGCTCACATTTGGAACATCCCCTTCCCCCCACATTCCACTCTGCACCTCTTACCTTGGCTGATTCTCATTTGTATCCTTTGGCTATAATTGAACAGTAATAGTAATCGCATCACCCACTCATTGGAAATGAGTTTGAGTAAACACTGGGAGATAGCGAAGGACAGGGAAGCCAGGTGTGCTGTAGTCCGTGGGGTTGCAAAGTGTCAAATATGACGTAGGGACTGAACAAGAGCAACAACAATTGTATACAATAGTAAATATAAACATACTAAGTATAATCTAATTTTTACGAATGCTGTGAGTTGTTCTAGGAAATTCTTAATCTTGAAGGAAGTTGTGAGCACCCTCAGATTTAGTCAGCTGGTCTGAAATGAGAGGGGTCCTGCAGACCCTCCATCTACCAGCTGGAGTATGAATCAAGGGGAGTTTTGTGAGGATTGTTCCCTTAGACTTCTCAGTTTGGCAATCTCATTGCAGAACCTGGGTGGACTTTGTGGTCTGGAACCTCTGTCTGTATCCTTGAGTCTGGCTGACTGTGGGTAGAAAAAATAAGGTTTATATATTTTAGCTCATTTGCTCAAAATTCTGGAGTAAATGTTTGCACATTTGGTACCTAGATCCAGCAGTGAAGTCTGATTCCATTCAGTTTGCCTCCATCCACTTCATAGAACTATTGAATGAAAAGATACAGCAAGTTACCTACATAGGAATGATTTCCTTTCCAAGAGTGTGTTTGTAAGTCCAATTTGTTTGTAAGTCCAACAAAGTTAGCTTAGGTACCCAACTAGCACAATCAGCTATTATAGAATTGTACTGTAATATATTTATAATGCTTTTCACACAAATAATAAATAAAAACAAATACAAGGAATAAAGAAAACATTTCGAATCTTTCAGTACAGTGCCTTGAAAAGTACAGTAGCACAGTACAACAGCTGGCATACAGGGGCTGGCATGGAGTGAACAGGCAAGAACAGTTACTGACTGGAAGAAGGAGAGGAGGTGGGAAATGGTAGAGCTGAAGGATGGTCAGCAACAGGAGATGGGGGACAATTTCACTACATGCCTGATGTTATAATAAAATCAGTGTAATAAATGACATTAATGAGATGGAGAAAAACCACATGATTGTCTCAACTGATGCAAAAAGGGCATTTGACAAAATACATGATAAAAACACTCAACAAACTAGGTACAGAAGGAAGCTATCTCAACATAATTAAGTTCACATATGAAAAACCCAAACCCAACATTATATTCAGTGGTGAAAGACTGAAAGCTTTTAAGATCAGGAACAAGATAATGTCTACTCAACATGGTACCTGAAGTCCTACCTACAGTGATTAAGATGGTAAAGGAAGAAAGGCATCCATAGAAAACAGTCTCTATCCACAGGGGATAGTTTCAAAGCTACTGCTCTGGTCCAGGTGAGGGAGGAGAGTGGCTTGGATACTTTGAAAGTTGTGTCAGAGAAAGCCTCTCTTTCAGATTGACTATTTAAAAAAATTTTTTTATTTTTATTTTATTTTTTCAGATTGACTTTAGAGCTGAAACCAGAAGGATGAGGACAGATACATGAACAGCCAAGAATAGAGCTTTCCATACACTTCTGCTCCAGGTGGGAGTGCTGAGCCATGTAGAGAGGAGGTATGAGTTAGATCATTTCTTTCTTTTTTTTTTTTTTAACATCCTTTCTTCTTATTCCTTGTTTTTTGTTTTTTTTTTGGCTGCACTGCAGGGGGCGTGGGATCTTAGTTTCTCTACCAGGGATCCAATCGCAGTCTCTGCATTGGAGCAGGCAGTCTTAACCACTGGACCACCAGGGAAGCCCCAGACCACGCCTGTCCTTGCAGCCCTCTGGGGATTTGAAATGAACTCAGAAGACATTTCAGATCATGGCCCTGTGGTTTACACAGAAAGACATTTGTACAATAACAGGAACAGAATAGAGGATGGCCAAACAGAGGCAGAAGAATCTTACTGCTGCATCAGAGGGAAAGAATAATCTAATTTAATTTGTCTATTGACATATATCTATTTGAAAAAAAAAAAATAGTATTCATGCCCTGAAGGATGAATATACTTTCAGTAAACAGGGACAGAGGGGAGCACAGTTCAGACTTTGAGACTGACAGAAATAAGTTCCAATGGAGAGTGTCCTAGTTTATTAAATTATATCCAATAAATATCCTCTTACCTTAAACAAATACTCCCCCCTCAAGGTGAAATTAAGGCGTGTTACTTTAGCTCTCACTCGGTGCTATACTGGTGGGTGGTACAGGGTCACCTTAAACTCTGGTGACAGCAGCCCTGTGCGTGCATCCATGCTCAGTCGCTCAGTTGTGTCTGACTCTGTGACCCCATGGACTGTAGCCCACTAGGCTCCTCTGTCCATGGGATTTTTGAGGCAAGAACACTGGCGTGGGTTGCCATGCCTCCTCTGGGGGATTTTTCTGACCCAGGGATAGAACCCATGTCTCCTGTGGCTCCTGCATTGACAGGTGGATTCTTTACCACTGAGCCACCTGGAAAGCACACAGCTATACCTTTATTCTGTTTTGAGAACTTGTTTGTACAAAACAGCATAGAGGAAACTGATTAAAGTTTTCAAACAAGCAGATGTACCACCTTTGCCTTGTGGACCCTGTTAAATAGTGATAAACACAACTGACTGGTGAAGATATTAACCATGTTTTACCAGCAGACATATAACAATAATTATGGTTACTAAAATAGGCTCTCCAGCTAATACATGTGAATAATGCATCACCTCACGCTTCACAATTACACTTTGAAATAGGTAATATTACTATGTCAGTTTGCAGATGAGACCACTGAGGCCCAGTGAGGTATAAGCTAGAGTCAAAAGACATTCACCTGTGAAATTCTAAGATAGAGTTGGACGAAGTCCAGCTGACCCTTGAGGCCAAGTCTCTAGTTATTATACCGTACTGGCAATTCAGTGTTACTATTGACTTTTAAGAGAATCTGGGCTTGGAATGCTGTGTAATGTCAATATTTTTAACCAGGTATTTAGAGATCTAGTTGGACTCTTTTTTGGGATATATTTTATTTTCTGGACATTTCAAGTAAAGTTGAAGTTGCTCCCAAATAAATACAGCACAAACACACCAGAATTGTGCTTTCAAGGGCTAAGTTAATCTTTTGGTAAGTGCTTTTTATTTCAGTTCAGAATATTCTGTTAAGCAAATAAGATTAAGCGCTGTTATATAGTTGTTTCAAAGCAAGTTTCACACCAACTTAAGAGAAGCCTTTGTAGAATGTTTGTTTCATTACTTTTGATTAGTTGATCAACAACTTGTAACACAACATTCAATTTTGTTCTCTGTGAAAATGTGCAGCTTAATAGGTTTCATATGTTGTTGTTCAATTTATCTGCCCATTAGGAGAAGTCATTAAGTGGAAGAAACCAGCTTTTGGAAATAATGAGTTTTTCATTTACTGGTACAGGCATTTACTTTAAAAAGGCATCATTAATCATTGAGTTAAACCACTAATTAAAAATGTTTTACTTAAATTTGCTTTATTTTCCTGAACAACATGAAACACCAGTTTATCATGTGGATGGCATGCAAAAATCAAAGACCTCTGTGGTCCCAGTTGTCATTAAAAGCTAATAATAGTTCAACTTCGCCTTTCTTTTGTCACGTGCCCTTGTGTGTGTGCATATAGCTTTAGTCACTCAGTCCTGTCTGACTCTTGGCGATCCCATGGACTGTAGCCTGCCAGTCTCCTCTGTTCATGGAATTCTCCAGGCAAGAATACTGAAGTGGGTTGCCATTCCCTCCTCCAGGGGACCTACCTAACCCAGGGCCTGGGTCTCCCACATTGCGGGCAGATTCTTCACCATCTGAGCCTCCAGGGAAGCATGTGTGTATATAGGTGTGTGAGAAATATTCTACTCAATCACATGTGTGAGATAGTTTCTATTAACAAAGAAATACCTTTCAAAATATATGTTAACTTTAAAGGAAATTATCTGAATATACAACATGTATCAAAAGTAAACATTTACCTTATAATTGCTGGAATTTTAGTTTTTGTTTCTATTGGTGTCTTTTTGTTGGTTTAAATGAAAATAATTGATTTCTAAACTCTCCATTAAATAAGGATCATGTTTTTAAGGAAACTAATGTGTTCTAGCTCTTCTTTTTAAATAAAATTTTGGAACATCACTAGAAGATAAGAAGCAGGATATTTGGATGGAAAAACAATAGAATGGAAAACAGATTACTGTTTTGCTTACAACCTGCCTCCAACTTGCTATGCAGTGCAGATCACCACAGCTCCTGGGGCCTGAACTTTCCAAAACTTGCAAAATGACAAAGTTAAAGCTCATGGTTTTGTTTTTGCTTCTAGATGTAATGTACCATGATGTTACACTATCGTTTCATTTTTAGGTAAAGAAACACATTTTCTAAGAACATAGATATACAAAATATTTCTTTTCCTCACATGCCTTGTCATTTTACAATGTTTTATATTATGTTACTTGATTTGAAGGTTCTGAACCACTGGATAAAGGTCTGATCTCAAATGAAGAAAATAAGAAAAATGATAAATGCTGGGATATCACCTGTTTTCCTTTTTCCCAAAAGATAAAAGGGAATTGTGCTGTCTTACTGTTTCACATCATCTAAAGACAAAGACATTCCTGTCTCCCCAGTGTGGCACTGTGTGCTGAGGTTAATAAAACCCGGATGCTTACTGGTACAGATGTGCACTACAAGGCTTCCCAGGCAGCTCAGATCATAAAGAACCCGCCTGCCAATGCAGTTGATCCCTGGGTTGGGAAGATCCCCTGGAGAAGAGAATGGCTACCCACTCCGGTATTCTTGCTTAGAGAATTCCACAGATAGAAGAGCCTGGCAGGCTACAGTCTGTAGGGTCGCGAAGAGTCAGATACGACCGAGCAATTTTCAAACACACTTTTCACACACATGCACTTCACAGCAGAATCTTGTTTTGTTCTTTTTTTTCTTTTTGGCATGTCAGAATTGAGAGCAATAGAGAAATATAACTGAAGGTGTAAAGAGATCATCCACATTGCTCTAATTTACTTGAAAATGTTAGCTATTTTTGGTTTAGGAGGTTGATAGCTTAACTGTCATTGGTGTGAGTGCTGATAGAAGAAACCATGGCAACAAGTGACATTGGGAAGTGGAGAGAACCATTCTGCATAGCAAACTACCAGCATTATTTACTTATTGTTTTTCCTGTGCTTTTTTCCCTTCCTGAAAATGTTAAATGTAGTGTAACAGCATGAGTTTTAGAGTCAGAGTTGGCTCTAGTTGAACACCTTGGGCAGCCTGATAAGTCTTAGTAGAGCTAATTGTCATCTATTGTGAAGTGAAGGTCAGTAGAGCCTACTTCTTGAACGTATTTGACATTTGAGTGAAATGACATCACCTATTTGACAGCATCTATGGGGTTCCTGCTGTTTCCCACGCATGGAAGGAAAATGAAGAGTCAGAATGGAAGGGTTCCTATCCTTATGGATCTTATATTCCACGCAAGTCATGAATAAATGTATATATGGTTCCTTGAAGTGATAATTAGCAGACAGCACACGGTGTTTATGAAAAATCTATTAGATCCTTACTCTCATGTAATACAGCTGTTCATCTAAAGCTTGACTACATGGTACAGCACATTCACTAAATGATTGTTTAGAGTCCTCTCGAATATACAGAACTTACCTTATATAAGAACTTACTTCACTCTGTATAATAGGCTCCAGTTTCATCCACCTCATTAGAACTGATTCAAATGTATTCTTTTTAATGGCGGAGTAATACTCCATTGTGTATTTGTACCACAGCTTTCTTAGCCATTCTTCTGCTGATGAACATCTAGGTTGCTTCCATGTCCTGGATATTATAAACAGTGCTGCGATGAACATTGGGGTACACGTGTCTCTTTCAGTTCTGGTTTCCTCAGTGTGTATGCCCAGCAGTGGGATTGCTGGGTCATAGGGCAGTTTTATTTCCAGTTTTCTAAGGAATCTCCACACTGTTCTCCGTAGTGGCTGTACTAGTTTGCATTCCCACCAACAGTGTAAGAGGGTTCCCCCAGTTTTCTAAGGAATCTCCACACTGTTCTCCGTAGTGGCTGTACTAGTTTGCATTCCCACCAACAGTGTAAGAGGGTTCCCTTTTCTCCACACCCTCTCCAGCATTTATTGCTTGTAGACTTTTAGATAGCAACCATTCTGACTGGCGTGAAATGGTACCTCATTGTGGTTTTGATTTGCATTTCTCTGATAATGAGTGATGTTGAGCATCTTTTCATGTGTTTGTTAGCCATCTGTATGTCTTCTTTGGAGAAATGTCTATTTAGTTCTTTGGCCCATTTTTTGATTGGGTCATTTATTTTTCTGGAATTGAGCTGCATACAGAGTGAAGTAAGCCAGAAAGAAAAACACCAATACAGTATACTAATGCATATATATGGAATTTAGAAAGACGGTACCAATAACCCTGTATGCGAGACAGCAAAAGAGACTCAGATGTATAGAACAGTCTTTTGGACTCTGTGGGAGAGGGAGAGGGTGGGATGCTTTGGAAGAATGGCATTGAAACGTGGATAATACCATATAAGAAACGAATTGCCAGTCCAGGTTTGATGCAGGATACAGGATGCTTGGAGCTGGTGCACTGGGATGACCCAGAGGGATGGTACAGGGAGGGAGGTGGGAGGGGGCTTCAGGATGGGGAATACGTGTACACCCGTGGTGGATTCATGTCGATGTATGGCAAAACCAATACAAGATTGTAAAGTAAAAAAAAAAATAAAATAAAATAAATGATAAATGGTTAAAAAATAATAATAATAAAAAATAAAAAAAGATACAAATAAAAAACAAAACCAAAAAAAATAAAGAACTTACCTCCCACGGAAACCCACTAACTTGGGGGGAAAGCACTAATATATAGATGCTACTGAATCAAAGTCATCAGCGTCTCCCAGGGCTCACTGAATGATACATTCAGATGTTGGAAGACCTGAAACCTTCCCCCAATGTCATCTCTTTTCTGGACAAGCATCTTTGACCATGACCCATGAACAAGTTCTGGAGCCTTTCAATTTTCTTTCACTGCTTGAGTTTTCCTATTTTCTTTTTAATATCAAAATGCCATATGGCTTATGGCCAGTGAAGAATAAAATACACTCATGAATCTGAAGCTAATGTTATCTTTGTTCTGGACTTTTTTCCCTCTCTGTATACTTTAGCCTAAGATCACATTAACTCTTTTGTCAGTCAGGTAACACAGTTGTTATTATTCAAATTGCTATCAGAACTTGTTAGACTTTTTAAATTTTCACTTCAACTTTTAGCCTGTCCTTCCTTCCTTCCCTCCTTTCTTTCATTTCTTTGTTTCTTTCTTACTTCCTCCCTTTTTTATTTCTTTTCTAGCTCTGTTCCCACTCCTTTTCTGGGACTGCATATTTGATGTTCTGAAACCCAGTTCAGGAACAATATTTCTTCTCATGAGACTGATTTGGGAATTATGGAGATAATCATTTCATTGTCTCTGGCTTATGTTGTGTTGATACTTGGGTGTAATTTAACATCCATGGGTGTGGTTGTTTAAGCAGTTGCATATTCCCTTATGTTCGAGAAGGAAATGGTGACCCACTCCAGTATACTTGCCTGGAGAGTCCCCATAGACAGAGGAGCTTGGTGGCTTACAGTCTATGGGGTTGCAAAGAGTCAGACACAACTGAGCACTCACACACATACATTCCCTTATTGCAACTTACTTATCAGTCTGGTTTAACACGAAAATCATGAAATCCATGCACCCATCTTATCTGAGTGTGGATAGCTTGTGCATCTTATATCAAAGTGCTTCATGTTCAGCCTCTGCTGGCGCCTCTGCCTGGTGACCTGGCCTGGAGGGCTGCTTCTGTGATCTTCTCTGGACTGGCCACCCCTCACCTCAGAATTCTTCTTTTGCTTCCATTTGTGAGGACCTGAGACTTGTAGTTTTGGGAGTCTAGGATTTCACGTCTCCATCTCCATTTCACTTCATTTCCTTCTTCACTGCTGAATTACATTGTGTCTTGTGTTTTCTAAGTTACAGCAGAAAAAGAGGAAGCTGTGTGTGCTTTTGCTTATAAAAGAGACTTTGGTTTGAGTTTCAAGCTTGCAACGTCACCCATTGGACAGTTATTGGTAAGTTGACTCATCCAGTGTAGCAGCATTAAACTTGACAACAATTTTAGTGAAGTTTTCATGCATTTCAGAGACATTTAGAAAATCATTGTTTGCCCTGACTTTGCTTCCACTGAGAGAATATACAATCATATTTACTAATTAGAACAACTCTTTGTTCTGGCCAAAGAGACATGGATCAGAAGCTCAACCGGCAGCAACACTCACTGGGAGGTGTCATAATTCTATGTGCTTGTTACCTGGGATTCTCCAGGCAAGAACACTGGAGTGGGTTGCCATTTCCTTCTCCATTGTGTGAAAGCGAAAAGTGAAAGTGAAGTCGTTCACTCGCGACCGACTCCTAGCGACCCCATGGACTGCAGCCTACCAGGCTCCTCCATCCATGGGATTTTCTAGGCAAGAGTACTGGAGTGGCTTGCTATTGCCTTCTCCGACAACATATGTCTAATTCCTTGGAAATTCTTATAAGAGAGTATTTTCTTTGATTTTTTAGTTTTTTTTTTCAATACCTGTTAAAGCTAATTTTTTATTTCAAGATAATTGTAGTGATTGCATGCTCAGTTGTGTCTCTTAGTGAACCCAGGAACTGTAGCCCACCAGACTCCTCTATCCATGGAATTCTCCAGACAAGAATACTGGAGCAGTTTGCCACTTAATTCTCCAAGGAATCTTTCTAACCCAGGGATCAAACTTGAGTCTCCTGCATCTTCTGCATTGGCAGGTGGATTCTTTACCACTGAATCACCTGGGAAGCCTGAGATAATTGTAGACTCACATGAAGTTATAGGGCTTCCCAGTGCTCTGATGGTAAAGAATCTGCCTGCAATGCAGAGACCTAGGTTTGATCCCTAGGTTGGGAAAGTTTCCTGGAGAAGGGGATGACAACCCACTCCAGTATTCTTGCCTGGAAAACTCCATAGGCAGAGGATCCTTGCGGGCTGCAGTCCATGGGGTTGCAAAGAGTCAGAGATGATTGATCAACTAACACTTTCATGCAGTTATAAGAAGTAACACAGAGAGATCCCAGGCACCTTTACTGATCTCCTTCAATGGTAGTGTTTTGTAAAGCGATCACATTATATGTACATTAACACAACCAGGAAACTGGAATTGGTGCAGTGAAAATGCTGAGCATTACCATCAGCAGAGGGGTTCCTTCAACGGCCCTTCTACAGTGCAACCACTTGCTGCCTGCTCACCCCACCTTTATTCTTAACCCCTGGAAACCACCAACTTGCTCTCCAGTTCTGCAATTTTGTCACTTCTGGAATATTACATGAATATAATCATACAATATGTAAACTTTCAAGATTGGATTTGATCATTCAGTTTATTTCTCTGAAGATTCATTGAGGTTAATGTGCATATCAATAGATGCTTTTCTTTCATACTGCTAGGTAATATTCCATAATATTTATATATCAGTTTTTTATATCTGTTCTATTATTATTTTTTTTTATTATCTGTTCTCTCACTGAAGATGGTAATTTCCAATCTGGAGTTATTGAATCAAGATACTATGAACATTTGTGTACATATTTTTGTACAGAAAATGTAAGTCTTCATTTCTCTGGGATAAAAAAACAAAAATGGAATTGCTAGGTTGCATGGTGGCTGCATGTAAAAATTATTTCCATTTTTATAACTATAATTCTCAAGTAACACATCAGTGATGGAAATTATACAAGAAAGGCTTTTTGAAGTTGAATGTTCATAAATTAAATCACATTTTTAATATAATACCGTGGCTGTATGTTTTGAAAAATGAAGAATTAAGAAAAATGTCTACATTAGTAATAATTATTCCCTAGTTAGTAGCTTTATTCCATAGCTCCATAAATGCTAGCTTCATTATGTATATTGAATTTTTAATGGACATCCTCCAGTGAATTTCTATAGCTCTTGCTCATTTCACAAGGGTAGCAGTGGAGCTCATTATGTGCTGCTCTGTCACTCCATAGCCATTCTGAGCACTGGTTATTATCCTGTCCCCAGGCATTATATTTTCATAATCCAGCACTGAAAATAGGTTTAGTTAAGTTTTGATTAAAATGAACTTTGTCTTTCTTTTCCTCTGCATTGTTCATCATCACAGGGTAGCAGCCTAATTCAACTAATGCATTTGGGATACAATAAAGACAAAACTCATTAGGGTCTTGGACTTATATTTTTTTTGGAAAGGTCATGTCAATTCCTCTATTGAAAGTTTTATTATAATCTATGAAATCACTGTAATTATTAAAATTTCTAAAGAAAAATATATGGAATTAGCACCTGAATGAGAGAGACTTCCCTCATCCAAGATGCTCACAGCATGTCATTCGTGAGGTTTACATCTGACTTTCAGGTGTGAAGTGGCTTCCTTCTCTATGTGCAAAATTGGAGCAAACATTTTCTAATCTATGAAAATATCCTTCTAATATAATAGCTATCTTCTGTCTCAAGTTGTTTGATCCAAGGGGAATTATATGAACAGTAGAAACAAAATAATCATTTGCAAGATAATCTAAAGAGAATATTTATGTTATTTTGTTGAGAATTAGTTTAACTTAGTAACTGTTAATCATTAGAGAGGTTAGAAAAGATCACTGTACCTTGATCAGTCAAATAGATTTCCCTTCTGATTGGGCTTCCAAAAGTCTGTGTATGGGGAAGTCTCAAGGAAAAAATGCATCTAAATCACCAGTTAAAGGCCTTTCCCCCCAATCCTCATCTGGTTCTCATATTGTGGGCTAGTGACTTGAACCACGTGTAAACATCAAGAGTGTTTCAACTTCAGACCAGGTGCAAAGCTGTCTGGAACTTCTTTGTCCCTTTTCCCCAGATCCACCCCAAGGAACCACCTTAATGAGACGATATCTGGATGCTGGCTACCAAACCAGCTGCACCAAAGTGAAGGAGGAAGTGAGGAAAATACATGAGAGAAGAAAGCAACTGACCTCAAGCAGTTCTACTTATCACTTTCTTTCCTCACCTGTAAACTCTGGTCCCCCGGATGGTCTATGTGCAGGTCCCTGTGGGCTCCATATCTTCTGTGACAACAGGGCATGTCTTTCCGTGTGTCCTCTGGGGTGGATGGGAGGGACTGAGGCACTAAACTTCCAGAGATGACAAGCCTGGAACCAGGGATATCAGAGATCACCTCACGTAACCTCGTGATGTTGTAAGTGAGGATTAGGGTTTGGAGAGCTGTACCTACTTTTCCAGGTCCACAATGCTGTCTTAATTCTAATTCACCATGCTGCTCAGCTGTTTTTCCAAATTTTCTTACTCATTCCCTAACTGAGGCTCAGTTCTTTCAGGCAGTTTTAAATGTCATAGTATCAAGTTCATTAAAGTTGTATTTTAAGTTCATGAGAGAAGCTATGGGGTTCCACCCTCACAAAAGAAAGAAGGAAATAAGATGACCGGCAAAGTCCTGTTCCATTAAAATCGTCCATAACAGCAGATGGCTGAGTTTTCACCTGCTGATTTTGTTCCCTCAACAGGCCTCCATGGAGGCCATGAATGTCCTCTCTCAATATTCTTAGAAGGACTGTTGACATCTGAACTGTTCCTTTCTCAAAACACTCATCCTCTGCTGTTGTATGAGGTTCTTCTCTATCAAGTATAGTGGTAAAATAGAAAACAGTCCCTACAAACAAAAACATAATTTTACTGGTAACTGTTATGAGATAAACCCCTTCACGGATCACTGCCTTGTGGTGAAGGGGCTTGTGTAACTCCATGAAGCTATGAACTCAATGAACTCTGACAAATAGAAGAGGAAAAGGTAGAAGTCGTGACAGATTTCCTCTTCTTGGGTTTTAAAATCACTGCAGATGGTGACTGCAACCATGAAATCAGAAGATGATTGCTTCTTGGCAGGAAAGTGATGACAAACTTATACAGTGTGTTGAAAAGCAGAGTCATTAATCTGCTGACAAAGGTCCTTATGGTCAAGGCTATGGTCTTCCCAATGGTCACATATGATTGTGAGATCTATATGATAAAGAAGGCAGAGCACCAAAGAATTCATGTCTTCAAACTGTAGTGCTGGAGAAGACTCCTCAGAGTCTTGGACAGAGAGGAGACCAAACCAGTCTTAAGGGAAATCAACCCTGATTACTCATTGGAAGGACTGATGCTGAAGCTGAAGCTCCAGTATTTTGATCACCTGATGTGAACAGCTGACTCATAGGAAAAGTCCCTGATGTTGGGAAAGACTGAGAGGAGGAGGAGAAGAGGGCATCAGAGGAAGATATAGCTGGATGGACTCACTGATACAATGGACATGAACTTGGGAAAACTTCAGCAGATCTGAGGGATAGAGAGGCCTGGTGTACTGCAGTCCATGGAGTCACAAAGAGTCAGACACAGCTGGGCGACTGAACAACATTACGGATAAAACTTGGGGATGAAAGAAAACAAAATCATTGTTCGGAATAAGTTGCTCAGTTTATAAATTCAGCAGAATCCTCGAATCACAGTCCAGTGCTCCTTAATACCTAATGTTCATGGGAATTCCCCGGAGTTCTTGTTAAAGTCTAGCTCTTAACCATTTTTTCAGGGTCTGAGATCTGGAAACTTACATTTTAGATAAGAACTTTCCAACTCCCCTCACTCTCTCCAGCTGGTCCTTTTCTGACAAATCCTGAGGAGCATGGTCTTTTGACTGACTGCTGAAGACCCCCTCCAAATGGGGGGGATTCTGGAAGTCATGTGCTATGCCTCCTACCTCAGCCTCCAGGATGGTCAGAGCTAGAAAGGCTGATGGAATTCCTGGTCCCTCCCAGATCCTCCTCCTAATGACTCTTGTGGTCATTGTATTCTGTTATTATTGTCAAACTTCATTTTCTTCCATGAAGTTTATTTTCCATTTGATTTGCCTCACCTACTGTTTCAAGTTATTTATGAATAACTTCAAATGGGTGATCTTTAAATACCCCTTTGCCCTTACAGAGCTATAATTCCCAGGTTCTGCCTAGTCTATTTAGGAATGAATGACTCATAGTTGACAGTGATGAAACAGGTTTGATTTCAGTATCATATCAGAAATGTCCAGCCCTGGGAAGAGAGTAAGAAGCACACATAAATAAGGGTGTTGCTTCAGAATCAGAGAAATCCTTATTTCCCTCTATCTGTAGGCCACTGTAATTGCTAGGTCATTGGTTACTCATATCAGAATTTTATTTTCATGATGATATAAAGAGTTTATACATAGAATTATATCTATTAAAGTATTTTATATGATTTATTTTTTAAAATGGCAAATCTTTGTGAATAAGAAGATCGACTAGATAATACAAGTTTATAAATAGTGAGAAAAGGCATAGAAGGCAAAATTTATTTTTCAAAATGTATTAGCATAATTTGGGCTTCCTAGTGCAAAGAACCTGCTTGCCAATGCAGGAGATGTAAAGAGACGTGGGTTGGAGTTGGATCCCTGGATCAGGAAGCTCCCCTGGGGGAGGGGATGGCTATCCACTCCAGTATTCTTGCCTGGAGAATCCCTTGAACAGAGGAGCCTGGCAGGCTACAGTACAAAGAGTTGGACACAACTGAAGAGACTTAGCCCATGTGAACACATTAGCTTAATTTAAACTGGAACTTGAACTATGAATGTGTGTCATCTGGAAGGACATTTTCAAATGCCCTGATGGGATCCTGGGTAAGGTTACTGTGGCTCCCTGGGGATGTGGAATATTCATGGATAAAGTGAGAGAAGATCGTCCTGCAGTAGTGTCTGTTTGCACATAGTGTGAGGGAAGTTCAGCCAGGTTTCCCACGGCATTTATTTCAAATCTTTCACATATCTAGGGATTTCTTCCCTCCTGGTGCTAGTCAGGACCCCACTGGAAAGCAATGCAAATGTTTCCATTCACAGGTGAACTTCCTAGCTCTGATTTCTTTGGAAAAAAGTAGCTGACTTTTGTCTTTCAAAGTTTTTTTTTTCTCCTACTGTGAAAATGTTCTGTATTGTATTTTTGTTAGATTAATCTTGTATGCTCTATGCTCCTTAACCATGACAACTGGAAAACAAAAATATTCTATTAAACCTACATTACATTATCTTGTTAGTCTTTCAAAAGTATGAAAAGAGCTGATTCATTTTTACCTTTTGAGTAGTTATTGCGATACATTTTTCTGAATAGTTTTCTGAGTTTTCAAGGGAGAGGTATATTACCCTGGCAGGGCTGATATGACAATTTAAAAAGCTGTGGACAGTCTCTCACACACAATATAGCATCATACCTATTAGGTTAGCTGTGAATTACAAATGGGATGGTACGGGGAGGGAGGAGGGAGGAGAGGTTCAGGATGGGGAACACGTGTATACCTGTGGCGGATTCATGTTGATGTATGACAAAACCAATACAATATTGTAAAGCAATTAACCTCCAATAAAAATAAATAAATTTATTAAAAAAATAACCCAAAATAGGACAACCACTGATGATCACAACCAAATAAGTGGCCAACCTTATGAAAATTTAGTGAAAATGTATATATTTAATGAAAGAAATGCTGGGTCCTCAATCATGGTAATATAATGAAATGATTCTATGATAACTTTTGTAATATACTTATTGGTAATATCTAAGAAGTAATTTATATATTCCTTCTAGATATTCTATAAACTCTCAGTAATAGCAGGCATAAAATCATAACTGAATACACAGTTTTCTTA
>SJYT01050249.1:196341-220589 GCA_006410635.1 Cephalophus harveyi | reverse complement strand
CTAGATAGCATTTTCAAAAGCAGAGACATTACTTTGCCGACTAAGGTCCGTCTAGTCAAGGCTATGGTTTTTCCTGTGGTCATGTATGGATGTGAGAGTTGGACTGTGAAGAAAGCTGAGTGCCGAAGAATTGATGCTTTTGAACTGTGGTGTTGGAGAAGACTCTTGAAAGTCCCTTGGACTGCAAGGAGATCCAGCCAGTCCATTCTGAAGGAGATCAGCCCTGGGATTTCTTTGGAAGGAATGATGCTAAAGCTGAAGCTCCAATACTCTGGCCACCTCATGCAAAGAGTTGACTCATTGGAAAAGACTCTGATGCTGGGAGGGATTAGGGGCAGGAGGAGAAGGGGATGACCGAGGATGAGATGGCTGGATGGCATCACGGACTCGATGGTCGTGAGTCTGAGTGAGCTCCGAAAGATGGTGATGAACAGGGAGGCCTGGCGTGCTGCGATTCATGGGGTCTCAAAGAGTCGGACACGACTGAGCGACTGAACTGAACCGAACTGAGTATTGTTTTACTTTTTGAATGAAAATAGATTATTTAGAAAATTGTTCATTTCTATTCTTGAGGACTCCTCAGGTGATAGTTAAGCCCCATCCTCCCCCTCCCTTTCCGGCATCTCTAACAAACTGATGCCTACATTTGCCCATCCAGTAAAGGAACGGACTGAAGGGATCGTGCGCATGACATCTTTAGTTACCGACTCTACAGTACTCAGTCTGACTGTTCAGGGACCCAGTGTCCTAGTTACAGTGCAGAGGGAACAAGAGATGTGCAGCACGGGAAGCTTTATTATGGATGCTTTGAAATGGCACCAAGTGAGGGGAGGGAATCCTGGAGACAGGATATGAATGCTGTGAGTGAAGGAGAGAGAAAATGAAGCTATAACCTTGTAGCTTCATAATACTGCCCAGATGAAACCTTTCTTCTACCATTTAAAATAATCTTTTACAGCAACTCTGTGCTCACAGTATGAAGATTGGAGGCCCAATGTGTACAATAAGGAGATACCCTAGTTTTTTTAGACAGCAGGGCAATATGGTAAAGTAATGTTACTAGAAGTTATTTTTCTGTGTGTCAATTAGGTGGGGATGAGAAGATGGTGAGATAGTAATCAGGGTAATTAGGGCTTGGATAAGAATGATGTTTGGGGGAAATACTGTACTAAAGTTATCATTCAGCTTTAAGTTCACCAAATTACTACAATCAGGATAATATTTTCCTTATCACTCTTTTGGGTCTAAAGTTATACTTCCAAATGGAATAACAGTATTTACATTTTGCTTTACTAAACTTGGCCTAGAAATGTTATTCAAATTTACATAAAGAGATTATTCCTTTTTGTCAAAATTCTGTAGATAGGCTAAATTTGTGGTTTCTTTTTTTTTTTTTGGAGTTTTTGAATCTCTTGATTTTTAATTAAGAAAATAAAAATGAAATCAGCTTGTATTTGTGATACAAATTATATCCTGTAATTTTCTTTAGCATGAATAATATTTACTTTTAAACTTGACTTTAATGCAAATATATCATTTTCTCCTAGTAGACTTCCTTTCCTGCAGCTTTTCACTACATGACTTCATAAAATTTCAGAATAAAAGAAATATACTGAAGCTGACACTCAGTTGATTCAGTTTTACTTAGCAGCCCCTGTTTCCTGTAGCGTGACAGACAAGGTTTAGAAATAGGGCTTTATAGTGAACCTTCTGACAGAGTGCTAACTGGAAGGCAGGTGTGTGTGAGTTAACCGGTATAGGCTTGTCTATACGGATAAATGAGTTTAAAGTGCATCCAGAACTTCAAGCCTACCATGTGCAAGAATATAGTCTAATCCCCTACGATGTTACATTCTTGAAAGTGATTATCATGATGTCAGACACAGAGTACATATTCTTTCTTTTGTTGTTTTCATATGGTGTGTTCCTAAAACAATCTCCCTTCCTATAAGTAAATTCAGTAAAGAAACATCTTGTCTCATTACTAAACATTCATTGCTAAAAAATTCTCTGTTTATTGAAGTCAAAATTTGACTTTCATTTCCAACAACTGATTATAGTTTCTTTTATTTTGAGAATGGAGAAGGAAATGTCAACCCACTTCGGTATTCTTGCCTGGAAAATCCCATGGATGGAGGAGCCTGGCAGGCTAAAGTCCATGGGGTGGTGAAGAATTGGAGACGACTGAGCCACTTTTATCTTTATATTGAGAAACTGAAGTCAAATATTTGAAATAATATTTTCCCCTAGTTTTCTCTTTTTCTAAGCCAAACCATACTAGTTCCTTTTGAATGATCCTCATAACAATTCAGATATCATGCCATTCTTTAAGCTGTAGTCATAAATGTTGAGCTAGTCCTGGGTGACATGTATGGGCTGCATTTGCTTATACTTTCTTATTTTACAGCATGTGTGTTCACTGTGGCAGATATGAAGGTGGCATCTCTTTCCATACAGAATTCCAAGTATTGCAATGATTCACCACTTTGACAGTTAAAATAATTTCATCTTTAAATTAGCATAAATTTCAAACAGTATTAGTAAATAACCTAAACTCAAGAAGCTAGTTATGACAGACTGGCTTCTCCTTCCATACCTGTCTCATTGTCTACTTCTTTTCTGATTACTCTACAGTACTTGTACACCATCAAATATCAGTGCTCTATTTGGTGATATAAGTTTTGCGGCACTCTTGGTAATATATAAAAATCTGGGGTAAATGATTTAAATTCATCCAAAAGAAAAAAAAACTATGCCATTCATATACATACTGGTATTTATAGTTTTGCTTGTGTTTGCATATTTACTGGTAATATAGGATATATGTATACATACATGTATATATATGACTAGTGATTAACACACTCACACGTGGACATATATATTATGGTTGCTGCTGCTGCTGCTGCTGCTGCTAAGTCGCTTCAGTCGTGTCCGACTCTGCGCGACCCCATAGACGGCAGCCCACCAGGCTCCCCCGTCCCTGGGATTCTCCAGGCAAGAACACTGGAGTGGGTTGCCATTTCCTTCTCCAATGCATGAAAGTGAAAAGTGAAAGGAAAGTCGCTCAGTCGTGTCCAACTCTTCGCGACCCCATGGACTGCAGCCTACCAGGCTCCTCTGTCCATGGGATTTTCCAGGCAAGAGTACTGGAGTGGGTTCCCATTGCCTTCTCCGATTTTATGGTTGAGTGACTATGAATTAATAATTCTAAGCATGATTGATTTTGTTTTAAAGCAACAAAATCAAAATAGAGAGAAATTTAAGAAATAAAGAGAAGGGACTGCATTGCTTAGTGAAACTAACTAGCACCTGCAGTGCTCAGTTTAGGCACGAGGGATTGAATGTCATCATCTGGTCTTTGTTTGCCAATTTCCCAGCTTTGCTTCTCCATGATGTTACCCTTGTCTTCAGCTTCTGTAAGAAGCTTCTCAGTTGACAAGAAAACAATGCCACAGGTGACTACAGTTATGATCCATGGTCTCAGTGGAAGTGAGGGCAGTTTATTGCTGTTCATAGAAATATCTTGAGGATGATTGTTCCTAGAGATACTCAGATGACTTTGCAAACTGAAAGGTTTCTAGATATTTTGCCATGTTTACAATCGTTCTTGATCTGAAAGAGATGGAATTTGATTGCTCAGATGCATGGTCCTTGAAGGTTCTGGCCACTCCCTTCAAAGAGACAATTTCTACATATTTAATAAAGGGAAGGAAGTTGGTCTCTCTCTCTCCAGTCACATACACATAAATTATGCCTGCTTAATTATTTTCTAGTGTTTCCCTAGAGAAAAGAAAAAAAATAAGTTGGCTTTCAGTGACTTGAATGATAAAAGAATGCCAATTGTCTGATTTATACAAGAAATGTCCCCCTTGGAGTTATTTATCAGAGCTTGGCCAGGTAATAATCTGTCCTTTTGTCTTCCTCTTCTAAGATGGTAGATTTCTTCACTGCTCAAATACTAGAAACAAAAGAGAGAGAAAAAAAAAGCTCAATAGCAGAGGATAGAGAAAACTCTATGGATAATATTTACTGTATATAATATTGTATATTAGAGAATAAAAGAATCCATATGAAAACTTTTTTGATATTCTTTATCTCATAGTATTCTGAAATCCTTAATGAGTGCTTCAGAACAAAATTGCATTTCTAGCATTTCTTTCTAGCATTATGACAAGCTAGATGTACTTTAGACTTTAAAATCCTGGGCTTCCTTGATGGCTCAGCTGGTAAATAATCCATCTGCAATGTGGGAGACCTGGGTTCAATCCCTGGGTTGGAAAGATCCCCTGGAGAAGGCAATGGCTACCCACGCTGGTGTTCTGGACTGGAGAATTCCATGGACTATGTTTTGGCTTCCTTGATAGCTCAGTTGACAAAGAATGTGCCTGCAATGCAGGAGACTCTGGTTTGATTCCTGGGTCAGGAAGGTCTGCTGGAGAAGGGATAGGCTACCCACTTCAGTATTCTTGAGCTTCCCTTGTGGTTCAGCTGGTAAAGAATCTACCTACGATGTGGAAGATCTGGGTTCAATCCCTGGGTTGGGAAGATCCCCTGGAGAAGGGAATGACTTACCCACACCAGTATTCTGGCCTGCAGAATTCCATGGACTGTATAGTCCACGAGGTCCAAAAGAGTTAGACACAACTGAGCGACTTTCATTTTCAAAATTCTGAATAAGATATACAAACTATTTAAAAATAGTTAGCTGTACTTAAAACTTAGAAAAATAAGAGTCCAGAAAGCATGGGTAAGAAGAAATGTAAAGAAGTGAAAAGTTGAAGCTTGTGTTTGCTTGATGAAATATGCTCTATATTCTTGCATGAAGAACTCATTTTTAAATTAGCCTCAAAATTCCCGTACAGAATATCTAAGGAGCATTTGTTCATACTCAGGAATCACAAACCCATGACAATAAAAGCCCTGATGTGAGAGTCAGATAAACAACAGATCATAGAACCAGAACTTACTTGAGCCTGTATCTTGTTTGAACTGATTTGGACTTTTCTAAGCTTAAAGCTAGTAAAGGTGATGGAATTATGGTTGTGCTATTTCAAATCCTGAAAGACGATGCTATGAAAGTGTTGCACTTAATATGCCAGCAAATTTGGAAAACTTAGCAGTGGCCACAGGACTGGAAAAGGTCAGTTTTCATTCCAATCCCAAAGAAAGGTAATGCCAAAGAATGCTCAAACTAACACACAATTGGACTCATCTCACACGCTAGTAAAGTAATGCTCAAAATTCTCCAAGCCAGGCTTCAGCAATACGTGAACTGTAAACTTCCAGATGTTCAGGCTGGTTTTAGAAAAGGCAGAGGAAGCAGAGATCAAATTGCCAACATCCACTGGATCATGGAAAAAGCAAGAGAGTTCCAGGAAAACATCTATTTCTGCTTTATTGACTATGCCAAAGCCTTTGACTGTATGGATCACATTCAACTGTGGAAAATTCTGAAAGAGATGGGAATACCAAACAACCTGACCTGCCTCTTGAGAAACCTGTATGCAGGTCAGGAAGTAACAGTCAGAACTAGACATGGAACAACAGACTGGTTCCAAATGGGAAAAGGAGTACCTCAAGAATGTACACTGTCACTCTGTTTATTTAACTTATATGCAGAGTACATCATGAGAAATGCTGGGCTGGAAAAACACAAGCTGGAATCAAGATTGCCGGGAGAAATATCAATCACCTCAGATATGCAGATGACACCACCTTTTTGGCAGAAAGTGAAGAGGAACTAAAAAGCCTCTTGATGAAAGTGAAAGTGGAGAGTGAAAGTTGGCTTAAAGCTCAACATTCAGAAAACAAAGATCATGGCATCCGGTCCCATCACTTCCTGGGAAATAGATGGGGAAATAGTGGAAACAGTGTCAAACTTTATTTTGAGGGGCTCCAAAATCACTGCAGATGGTGATTTCAGCCATGAAATTAAAAGACTCCTTGGAAGGAAAGTTATGACCAACCTAGATAGCATATTGAAAAGCAGAGACATTACTTTGCCAACAAAAGTCTGTCTAGTCAAGGCTGTGGTTTTCCCAGTGGTCATGTATGGATGTGAGAGTTGGACTGTGAAGAAAGCTGAGTGCTGAAGAATTGATGCTTTTGAATTGTGGTGTTGGAGAAGACTCTTGAGAGTCCCTTGGACTGCAAGGAGATCCAATCAGTCCATCTTAAAGGAGATCAGTCCTGGGTGTTCTTTGGAAGGACTGATGCTGAAGCTGAAACTCCAGTACTTTGGCCACCTCATGCGAAGAGTTGACTCATTGGAAAAGACTCTGATGCTGGGAGGGATTGGGGGCAGAAGGAAAAGGGGACGACAGAGGATGAGGTGGCTGGATGGCATCACCGACTCGATGGACATGAGTTTGAGAGAACTCTGGGATTTGGTGATGGACAAGGAGGTGTGGCATGCTGCAAATCATGGGGTTGCAAAGAGTTGGACATGACTAAGTGACTGAACTGAACTGAACTGAAACTTAAATATGCATAACAATGTCTAGTAACATATATGTGTGTATGTGAGTATGTGTGGGGTTGTGTGGAAAGAAAGACTAGAAATGAAAAAGATAATTTCCAAGCAATAAAACAAAAAGTGAAACAAACATAAAATCAGTCATTCCAACTGAAAGTAAAAAAAAAAAAAAAACCAAAACAGAAATGAAAAAAATGAAAAAGAAAAAAGACAAATAGTACAAAATAAAGTGAAAGTGAAAGTCAGTCAGTCATGTCTGATTCTTTGCTACTCATGGTATAGTCCATGGATTTCTCCAGACCAGAATACTGGAGTGGGAAGCCTTTCCCTTCTCCAGGAGATCTTTCTAATCCAGAGATTAAATCCAGGTCTCCCTCACTGAAGGCAGTTTCTTTACCAGCTGAGTCACCAGGGAAGCCCAAGGTAGTGTGAAAGTTGGACCATAAAAAAGGCTGAGTGCTGAAGAATTGATACTTTTGAACTGTGGTGCTGGAGAAGACTCTTGAGAGTCTTGGACAGCAAAAAAATGAAACCAGTCAATCCTAAAGGAAATCAATCATGCGTATTCATTGGAAGGACTAATGTTTACACTGAAGCTCCAATACTTTGGATACCTGTTGTTAAGAGCCAACTCATTAGAAAAGACCCTGATGCTTGGAAAGATTGAAGGCAAGATAAGAAGGGGGTGACAGAGGATAAGATGGTTGATGGCATCATGGACTCCTTGGACATGAGTTTGAGCAAGCTCTGCGAGATAGTGAAGGACAGGGATGCCTGATGTGCTGCAGTCCATGGGGTCAAAAAGAGTCAGACATGACTTAGTGACTGAACAACAACAACAAAGATGATAGAAACAGATCTGAGTGAATTAGTAATGACAAAAATCACAAGTGGAGATCTTAAAATGCTAAACTGTATGCATCTCTGAATAATAACATAGCTTCAAAATCTGCAGATAAAAAAAATTGACATTAGTAGAAGGTGAAATAGATGAATCCACTAAAATTGTGGGGTTATTACAACTTTTTCAGAAATAGATCTATTAATCAGATTTCACTGTTCTTATAGTGACATGCATTGTCTACATGCTTTTATCACTATTATGAAATGTTTAAAGCCAATGTGATGATCCACAGATGTGAGTTTTTGTACTGTTGTAACTACTGATAGTTGACAAATGTTAGGTTATAGGTATTAAAAAGACTTTTCCTTCTAGCCTTGCTACCAGGTAATTTTTGTAGTAGAAAGTACCAGATAACACCATAACACCAACTAATGCTATACAATCAAAGCAATAAGGCACAGAGACAGACACTATGAGAGATGGGATGCAAAAAATAGGGAAGGTGGAAAGTTAAGGATCCTGCAGAAACAAGACAGAATCCCAAACAAACCAAGCCCCTCATCCAAAAAGATCACCCTTAAAGAAACTGCACTGCCTTAAACTGATTCAGGGTGTATACTTCTAAAGCAGGAAAGTCATCAACTGCTCCAAGTTCTTCCACTGTCCAGAAGCTCAGGAGGAAAGACAGAAGACAGTGGGAAAGAAAGAAGGAAGGAAGGAAGGAAAGGAAGATGAAAAAAAGAAAGAAAAGAAGTGAGAAAGGAAGAAAGAAAGAAAAGCCACCTATATCCATACAAAGTTGCTGAAAGAAGAAAACAGAAAATAAAAATCATACACTTATAGCCATTGACATCTCTATTGTGCAATTAGCTGAACAAATGTAGATTATGGAGCAAATGTAGCAGTGAAAAGAATGAGATCAATTTACAAACTTGAGTGATTTCCAGGATATTTTGTTAATAAGTAAAGTGCATAGAGTATACACACTATTCTACTTTTGTGGAAGAAACAAGGGCTATAAGAATATAAACATGTGCCTGCTTTTTTGTCTTAAGAAACATAAAAGGACAACTTCTATAACTTGTGTAACTTTTAATTCTAGAAACATGTTAATGTTTGATATTTCCAACAAATGCAACAAGATTGCTACTGCTGCTGCTAAGTCGCTTCAGTCGTGTCCGACTCTGTGTGACCCCATAGATGGCAGCCCACCAGACTCCCCCATCCCTGTGTTTCTCCAGGCAAGAACACTGGAGTGGGTTACCATTTCCTTCTCCAATGCATGAGAGTGAAAAGTGAAAGTGAAGTCGTTCAGTTGTGTCTGACTCTTAGCGACCCCATGGACTGTAGCCAACCAGGCTCCTCCATCCATGGGATTTTCCAGGCAAAAGTACTGGAGTAGGGTGCCATTGCCTTCTCCGACAATGAGATTAACAAGAGGGAAAATACCCAAATCTGAATATAACAGAATTAGACACTGGAAGTGTGTTAACAACATAAAGAATATACCTGAAAAATAATGCATTTTGAGCACAGTGCTTTGATACTGGAAGCTCAGTTAAAAACAAAAATAACTGCAATTAAATATCAGATTTCTTATAATAACTGTTTTTGGTAATGGTCCATACAGATGTAACAACTTGAAACTATTTTCTATCTGTCAAACTGACAACATTACTGTGTATATTGTTATTCCAGGGCACCACAGTTCTTACTGTTAAAAAAAAGAATACAAAATGGGAAAGGTAGGAAATAACACTATGATATTTGGTTATAGTTACAAGTGTAATTATGAAATAATAATAATTAAAAAACCCTCAGTTTCCTAACTCTGACTTCTAAAAGGGCCTTGAAATAAGGACAACCCAGTGACTATGAGAGCATGACCCTTTGCCTGGAGAATTCCATGGACAGAGGAGCCTGGTGGGCTACAATTCAAGGGGTTGCAGAGTTGGACACCACTGAGCAACTGACACTTTCTCTTTTTCACTAATGACTGTGAGCACAACTAATGGTCATCCCCCCCCCCCTTTTTTTGTCTTTCCCTAAATGACATTCCACATTAAGAATTATCAGAATTCTCTGGGAAAATGTCTGATTCCAGAGCTGTCACAGGGAAGGTACAAAGTGAGCTTGCAACATTTTGTGTCAGAAAATAGATGAGAATTAAATGAAGGGGGGAACCTCAAAGGACATAGGAACCTGTTTCACAGGTTTCCATTGGCCACCTTATATGCAGAGTACATCATGCAAAATGTCTGGTTGGATAAAGCACAAGCTGGAAAGATTGCCAAGAGAAATATAAAATAACATCAGATATGCAGATGACACCACCCTTATGGCAGAAAGCGAAGAGGAACTAAACAGCCTCTTGATGAGGATGAAAGGTTGGAGTCCTTTAATGGACTGGGACCTGGCGGTCCGGAGGCGATGATAAGAAAGTGAAAGAGAGAAAGAGGCTGATACTCCCTGGTTTACACAGAAAACCGATGAAGTCCTTGAGACAGGACTTGAGTCTCTCACGAAGGCACTGGGCACCCTTTTGAGGTGGAGTGAAGGCACAGGGCACCTTCTCAAGAGAGTCTTAGAAGCCCGGGCAGGAGAGTGAGCAAGACGGGTCTCTGCACTCCAAGGAATCAGCCGAAGAGAGAGAGAGAGAAAGAGAGAAAGAAACAAAGAAAGAAAGAAAGACATGGGAACCCAAGCTCTGATGGAGCAAAGATGCTTTAATGATTTTTCTGTGAGTATACATAGGCTGTAGTACAAGAAGTTTCTTTCATCAATGATAAAGATCAGAAAACCAAACGTATAGTAACCGTTACCAAGGGAACAAGGGATGATGATGATCACAAGGTTGGGAGAGAATCCATGTCTCAAGAAAGGGGATCGAGACTAAGCAGTTTTGTCTTAAGAGAATGTTTACTAACGGAGATTCAAGCCTGTCTCACACAATGACCCCAGTTCCTGGGAGCAGCGTGCTGTTCCGCTTAAAAAAAAACAAAGGACTTTTGTAAACATTCCCTGACAGTGAAAGAGGAGAGTGAACAAGCTGACTTAAAACCCAACATTCAAAAAACAGAACCAATACAATATTGTAAAGTAATTAGCCTCCAATTAAAAAAAAAAAAAAAAAGCCTAAATCACCGGCATCTGGTTTCACCACTTCAATGCAAATAGATGGGGAAACAATGGAAATAGTGACAGGCTTTATTTTCTTGGGCTCCAAAATCAATGGGCACAGTGACTACAGCCATGAGGGATGGTATGGGAAGAGAGGTGGGAGGGGGGTTCAGGATGGGGAATACGTGTACACCTGTGGCGGATTCATGCTGATGATGGCAAAACCAATACAATATTGTAAAGTAATTAGGATTCAATTAAAATAAATACATTTATATTTAAAAAAATTTAAAAAGCTAAAAAAAGAAAAAAGATGCTTGCTCCTTGGAAGAAAAGCTATGACCAACCTAGATAGCTTATTAAAAAGCAGAGACATTACTTTGCCAACAAACGTCTGTCTAGTCAAAGCTATGGTTTTTCCTGTAGTCATGTATGGATGTGAAAGCTGTACCATAAAGAAGGCTGAGCCCTGAAGAATTGATGCTTTTGAACTGTGGTGTTGGAGAAGATTCTTGAGAGTACCTTGGACTACAAGGAGATCCTACCAGTCCATCCTAAAGGAAATCAGTCTTGAATACTCATTGAAAGACTGATGCTGAAGCTGAAGCTCCAATACTTTGGCCATCTGATGTGAAGAGCAAACTCATTGGAAGAGACCCTGATTCTGGGAAAGATAGAAGGCAGTAGGAGAAGGGGATGACAGAGGATGAGATGGTTGGATGGCATCACCAACTCAGTGGACATGAGTTTGAGCAAACTCTTGGAGATGATAAAGGACGGGGAGGCCTGATGTGCTTCAGTCCATGGGGTTGCAAAGAGTTGGACACAACTGAGCGACTGATCAACAACAGCTTTGGCCAAACCTGGGAAAATCTGATAAATGAGAGACAGTAACAGATTATAGAGTCTTTAAAAATTCAGAAGTCTATAATAATACTTTTGTGATATTCTGATTTATAATAAGAAATATATATTTGTTCCTTGTCCCCCTTTCTGGCACAGGCCTTCTATATTCCTAGGAATTGCCTAAGTTGTGAGGGAGATCAAGGTGTCTTTTGTCATGATAATGAGGTGAGTTTTAGAAAATCTGGGGTCACCCAAGGGTAAGGGCTGGTTGCCATAGGAAACAACACATGATTGGAGGAGTCCAACACCTGATTCCAGGGAGGAGGAGGGCTGGAGGTTGAATCATCATCAATAGTCTATGATTTAATCAACCATGATTGTGTAATTAAGTCTTTCTGAAATCCCAAAAGGAAGGGGTTCAGAGGGCTTCAGAGTTGGTGAACGTGTGGAGATCTGGGGAGAGAGGTGGGCTCAGAGTGGGGAAGCTCCACACCCCTCCCATACCCTGCCCCGTGCACTGCTTCCTTCTGACTATTTCTGAATTGTGTGTGCACTTATTCGCTCAGTTGTGTCTGACTCTTTGCAGCCCCATGAACTGTAGCTGGTCAGGCTCCTCTGTCCATCGAATTCTCCAGGCAAGAATACTGGAGTGGGTAGCCATTCCCTTCTCCAGGGGATTTTCCCAACCCAGGGATCAAACCTGGGTCTCCTGCATTGCAGGCGGATTCTTTCCAATTGGAGCAATACCAGGCAAGTCTGTTCCTGAGTTACACCCTTTTATAATTTATAAATAAATTGAGACCTTTTATGATGGTCTCAATCATAAAATGTTTCTCCGAGTTTTGTGAGCTGTTCCAGCAAATTAAACCTGACGAGGGGGTTGCAGAAACCTCTGATCTACAGTCCATTATTCAGAAGTGCAGGTGACAACATGGGCTTGTGATTCACATGTGAAGTGTGGGGATGGTCTTGTGGGGGAAACCCTTAGCCTGTGAGGGGGTGGAGTCAGGATTGAGCTGAGTTATAGGACACCCAGCTGGGATCAGAGAATCACTTGCTGGTGTGGAAACCCCTCCTTCCAATGAACTGTGACTGGGATCTGGGTCTTTTATGGTAAGAATACTAACTAATAAAAGTAGAAGAAACAATGAAGTCAGAAAGTCATTTGTAACCATCATGTCAGCAAAGCTACATGCTTTTGGAAGTTTTAGGAGAAATCTGTTCCCTCACTGGTTTCAGTTCCTAGAGACCACCTACACCCTTGGCTGGGGGTCCCTTCTTCCATCTCCTGAGAATTCATATGAAGACATCTGAGGGGATTACTCTGCCTATCCTAAAACTCAGTTTGGAAACTCATCATAATACCTGTGCATTTCCTACAAAATAAAAATTTTATTTAAAAAGTTTACACTTTAGAGAAATTGATAATGATTTACATCTAAAATTCTAGATTATAATGATTATGACTGCCTTAGAACATAGGGATAAAGTAAAAATGGACTAGTGAGAAACTTCCATCAGGAAATCATAAATTTATAAGGTTAAAAAATTATGTGTATGTGTAATATGCATAATTATTGTTTTCATATATATAAACTTTATGTATATGTATGCATAAACTTTATGTATATATTTCTGGGGAGGCAGAGTTCTCATGACCTTATTGCCCCAAATATAACGTGCACACAATCTGTGTGTTCACTTTCTCTGCTTCACAGGCTGGCATTGGGATCCATCTCTCTGACGGCCATCAGGTGTCTTTGAAAGGCCTTTCACAACCCACGGCTCCGGCATCATCTACATAAGTAGATTTTTTTCTAGTGCTTAAAGATTTTTTATGTAGGATCATTATGATTCTAACTTTTCCCTCCTCTAAATGACTAACTGCTGTCCTAACATGATTTTGCAAGTAATCTGTATTTTCTCATGAACAGTAAATGCTGCTTTTGTTAAATTTTAAATAACTCAACCGTATTTTAAAATAGTAGCCCCTTACCTGATTCTTTCAGATGCTGCTTTGTTCTGGTCAGTGTTTGGTTTTCCTTAGGTGATTGAGTCTTTGGGATGACTGTATGCTTAATGAAATCATAATGCGCTTGTTAAATATGATGAATTATGTCTCTGTCAGCCTCTGATATTTAGTATTAGGATTGAAAGATGCTTTTTTTTTTCTTCCTTGGGTAGACCTAAAGGACAATTTAAAAATTCATGTGGTGTACTGCAGAGAGACTCATAAAACTGACATTTCAAATTCATTGTACAGAGTCTCTGAGTCACATTTAAAACCTGAGCTGTAATTTGACAGGAGAAAGTTTCATCAAGAGTTGGAGCCCCACAGAGTGTGACCAGCATCTCAAGCAAGTGTTCTGAAAATCGCCTCTGACACTGCATAGCACGACTATTTCACAGAAAGATGTGTTTACGCTCTGACATTCTGGGGTAATTATTTTTATTGAAAAAGAAAAGTAAGGAGGGAAAGAAGGAGAGAAGCAAGGAAAAAAGGAAAGAAGACAGGAACGAAAGAAAAAAGGAAGAAAGGGAGGAAGGGAGAAAAAAGAAAATGAAGTGGAAAATAATTCACCAAATTCTCTCTACAGCTATCATAGCACGTGGAGGGCCAGATTCAGTGGGCTCTGGGACCACATAACTTAATGTAACCATTACTTAGTAACTTTTTTGCAAATTATGTTACAATAAGAAACGTCAAACTTCTGTTTAACCGTTTTCAACTCCAGAGAACAGGGGCATTGAAGTGTATTGACAAAAGTTATTATTTTACTGGATTCAATCAATTCTAAGTCTATGAATTTTTTCGTCCTTGACACAATGTTCTTTAAATAATGTTTTCAAGAATGAAATAACATAAAACATCAAAGCACAAGCTTTGATGTCAAACCTGTCTTTCATCTCCTTTTCTTCTCATTCTTCCTTACACATGTCCTGGATGAGAGAGTGGGTCCATCAATACCTTTTATTATTACAGCATTTCATGTACCATCATAGAAAATAACCTATCTCTAGGGTTTTTTTTTATAAACATGTGAAATATGCTAATGTAAAGTTTTGAAGGTCATCAGTTTTTGAAAATGAAATGAAGCTTTTTTCTGAATTTATGAAACAAATTATGGGCTAGCCATCCTAATATAGATAAGCAAAATAATTTCAAAAAGATTTTTTTATTGTGTTTCATTTTTTAACACTGTAAGAGTTATCATAAACTTTGCTTTACACACTGTTAAAAGATTTATTAATAAACTCACTTTTTAAAAATACCAAATCCAATGACATGGAAAAATCTACTGTCATTTATTATCTGAAATGTGGATTTTAGTTTGAAAATGTTACTGAGGTGACGGTCAGTTCCTGGTGTTTTGGACCATCTTGGTTTGGCCTTGTTGTCCTGGTATAATTATTAATAGTGTCTCTTTTATTCTTAAAGTTCCCCTGTTTGTCACCCTAATCATGATCAATCTTTTAGATTTTTTAAAAATAAAAATTTTCCAAAGTGACATCTAGAAAGATTGCAAAATAATTTCTTTCCTGGACATTATAAACATATTTTGTTGGTGGTTGTACAAAATACAAGAAGAGTAATGACCTTGGTTATTCCCAAAACCAACAGGATTGTTATTGCCAGCAAAGCAAAAATCGTTAGATGAGATACTATCCTCAATCACAGGTCTTTTTCTGGAAATTCATTTAACCATCAAAATCATTTAACCATAGAAAGGGCACTTTTGTAAATGAAGGAAATGAACTGAGTCTCACCAATGAAGGCTTCCCTGGTGGTTCAGACAGTAAAGAATCTGCCTGCAAAACAAGAGACCAGGGTTTGATCTCTGGGTTGGGAAGATCCCCTGGAGAAGGGCGTGGCAACCCACTCCAGTACTCTTGCCTGGAGAATCCTCATGCATCAGCTGGGAGAGACTGAAGGCAAGAGGAGAACAGGATGACAGAGGATGAGACGGTTGGATGTCATCACCAATTCAATGAGCATGAATTTGAACAGGCTTTGGGAGATGGATAAGGACAGGGAAGCCTGGCGTGCTACAGTTCAACAATTCCCATTGATTCTAATTATGTTGGATGGAAACAATGTACAAGAAAAATATAAGAAACTTAGACCTAATGAATAGACTTTAAAGCCTACTTGTGCAACAGGATTTGTGAAAATTCAATGCCTCATAATGGTGACGGAAATGAATTGAAAGTGAAAGTCACTCAACTGTGTCTTACTCTTTGCAACCTCATGGACTATACACTCCATGGAATTCTCTAGGCCAGAATACTGGAGTGGGTAGCCTTTCCCTTCTCTAGGGGATGTTCCCAACCCAGGGATCAAACCCTGGTCTCCCACATTGCAGGCGGATTCTTTACCAGCTGAGCCACAAGGGAAGCCATGAATTGGTATTGCTCAAATTCTACCTGACATTAGAGTCAAAGCCTTAGAAAGAAGATAAGAAGTTTGCCTTTCTACTGGGAAGGACATTTCTCATTGTGAACACCCAGGTGCCCTCTTTAAACTCAGGGCAAAATTTCATATGATATGCTTTCTTTTATCCTGTTGATTGTTCTTGTGTGACTGTTGCAGTAAATGGAGCCGTTTCACTGTCTTTAAGAAAAAAGATGAAAGGTTTAGAAAAAAGGAGGAAAGCTTTTTTAGCACTAGAGGAAGCAACTTCAATACTCAGACTGGCAGAAAAGCCTTTGAAAACATGAAAAAACATACTATGAGTTCTATTCATAGTAAATGTAATGTGTAAAGATGGAGGGAAAAAATGAAACAAAAAACCAATCAAACAAACCAAAAAAGAAGTAAAAAGATGGGGAAAATGCCCAGGAGGAAGAAGAATTTATATATTATAAAGGTTGTCAGTAAATCTACTTAAATTCTTAAAGTTAATGAATAGTTTAGCATTTGTTTTGAAAAGAGAAATAATGTGAAAGTATGAATGATCCTTCTTTTGTTTGTGAATAAATGCTGTCAAACAAAGCAAACCTTGAAAATACAAACATACTTAGGGGCTCAGCAATTTACTTACTAAACTATGACTTCATGAGTATTCCCTGAATGGCTGCTCTACACAGGATGTGGAAAGAAGTCCTTGATCCTAGCATCTTCCTGGGAAAGCTACTGTCCAGAGACAATCTAGGAGCTGGCTGAGCAGCATAGGATCCTGTTATTAGGATGAGATTCATGCTGTGTATGGGTCCTGAGTGTGATGGATGTGTAGATTAAGCAGCTCATGAAGAAGAGTTACAGAAACAGGGTCAATAGCCAGTCTTTGTCTCTTGTTAACATCTCAAGAAAATAATCATGGCAAGGACAAAGAGAGGTAAAACCCTGTCTGAGTAAAGGATTAAGGGATCTCCACTTTCTCCTTTTTTAGGGTAAGGGAGATTCTACATGTGTGCAGAAAGGCTCTTTGGAGTCAAAAGTCAGAGGATAATTTCAGGCCTTAGTGAGTCTTGCTCCTCCCAGAAGCCTTCACTTCAAGATCCATCTTGGCTAAGGTGTGTGTGCGCACCCCGGGGGAGTGTCCTGAGACAAATTAACTGGAGGTGGGAGGCAGAGCAAGATGATTGGCCTGAGGGAAGACAAAGACCTAGAAAACTGCTTTCATATAAAGCATTTAAATTTCACAAAGGCACGAGTCTCTCTCTGAGTTTGCCCATGCACCTTTTCACACATACGTTTCTTCTCATTAAACTTTTTACTCTATTCTTTACCTTCTGCCTCCTCACCTGAATTCATTCTTGACTAGCCAGGCAGGACTAGGGACTCTAGCCTTAACCGCTGGCTCCTGTGGTCCAGTAATTAGGACTCCCAGTCTGGGAAACTAAGACCTTGCTTCCATCTACCGCTTGCTATTGCTTGCTGAAAGCTGCCCTTTACTGCTGTGTGTGTCTGAAATCAGATTCATGAAACTGGGCATGAGAACTGACCATAGGAGACTGTCAGCACAGTGAAGCCAAATGCTCTTTCTGTACCGACTAAGTCTTGGAGACAAGAGTTTAAGAGAAAGTAGAAAAAGACTGCTTTATTACTTTGCCAGGCAAAGGGGGCCACAGTGGCCCCCCTCAAAACTGTGAGTCTCACCTTAGAGCAGGTAGTGAGGAGTTCTACAGGAATGGTCCAGAGGGTGTGACATCTTGTGGACATTCTTTTGATTGGCTGGTGGTGAGGTAATCGGGAGTCAGCATCATCAACCTTGTGGTTCCAATTGGTCTGGGGTCTACATGCTTGTGGGCAGCAGACAGTTAACTTCTCCTACCTACTGGGGGTTTCAGCCTCTTCAAAACAGCTCAAAAATACTGTTACGTATGTGCCTTAAGGGGGATCCAGGACCTTGCCTCGAGGCTGCGTTATTGCTCTTGATGGCTCTTCCCTTGTTTCTGCATCTCCTCTTTTCCCTGATTCAGTTCAATCAGTTCAATCACTCAGTCGTGTCCGACTCTTTGCGACCCCATGAATCGCAGCACGTAGGCCTCCCTGTCCATCACCAACTCCTGGAGTTCACTCAAACTCATGTCCATCGAGTCGGTGATGCCATCCAGCCATCTCTTTCTCTGTCATCCTCTACTCCTCCTGCCCCCAATCCCTCCAGAATCAGGGTCTTTTCAAATGAGTCAACTCTTCGCATGAGGTGGCCAAAGTATTGGAGCTTCAGCCTCAGCATCAGTCCTTCCAATGAACACCCAGGACTGATCGCCTTTAGAATGGACTGGTTGGATCTCCTTGCAGTCCAAGGGACTCTCAAGTCTTCTCCAACACCACAGTTCAAAAGCATCAGTTCTTTGGTGCTCAGCTTTCATCACAGTCCAGCTCTCACATCCATACATGACCATTGGAAAAAGGCTATGGTTTTTCCCTGATTAGCAACTGCTTAAACCTGCTTGTTGAAACTCAGGGAAAGTCATGAAGGCTGAAAGAAGCATATTTCCTGTAATCATGATATGGGGGACACAGAAAGGCTTTTGTGTCCAGGAGCCCCATAGGGTCCTGCTTAATACTGAAAGTAGCCCAATTTGAATGACTAATGCTAAACTCTTGATATTCTTTCTTTCTTTGGCAAGTTTAGAAATTTCAAGAAATAGTCTAGAAAAATATAAAATTGTATAAAATTAAGAAGAAATGTCCCCCAAATTTCCCATCCACAACTTATTGCCAATTTGTGGCCAGTTTTGTCTTAGAGATGTTTTCAAAGCTTTTATATTTCCCATATCTCATATGTTTATATTCATATCATTTTATTATTTTCTATTTTTTAACTCTCATAAAATGCATATTATTTAGTAGTTATATTTTCCCATCTTTTATCTTGTACCTTTTGTTGTTGTTGCTTAGGCACCAATATCATGTCTGACTCTTTGCAACCCTATGGACTGTAGTCCACCAGGCTCCTGTGTCCATGGAATTCTTCAGGCAAGAATACTGGAGTGAATTGCCATTTCCTTCTCCAGGGAATCTTCCCGACTCAGAGATAGAACCTGTGTCTCCAGCTTGGCAGGCAGATTCTTTACCACTCAGCCACATAGGAAACCCTTGTATCTTTTAACAGCTGCTTAATATTCTTTTTGTGAGATATATCCTCATAAAACAGCCTTGTCCCATTGATAAACACTCAGGTTGTTACTGAGATTTTGCCAGTAAAAATTTAGGATGAATTTAAAAAATGCAGCATGTGTTTGTATGCAGCCAAGTCTGTGTATGTTTAGACATAGAAGTGATAAATCAGGGAAAGCTCCTTTTAAAAATGTTATAGGTATTGCCAGTTGTCTCTTATATTGTTCCAATTTTTAACTCCATCAACAGTGTTGGAGAGAAAGGTAGCAAAAGGGTTCAGACAAGACAAGGGGGCTGGAAAACTGACAGGAAAACTTTTGAAGTTCTTTTAATTGTTTCAGACCCATGGAATCTCAGAGCAGCCTTGGGACTCAAGTCAGCCAAAAGCAACAACCTATAATAGCCATGGTGCCATCTCTGGAAATATTTTTCTACTAGTTGGTAAGTTATCTTTGGCATTAGAAATAATTCTTTTATTTTTAAATTTTTTAATATAAATTTATTTTGGGGCTTCCCTGGTGGCTCAGAGGTTAAAGTGTCAGCCTGCAATGTGGGAGACCTGGGTTCGATCCCTGGGTCGGGAAGATCCCCTGGAGAAAGAAATGGCAACCCACTCCAGTACTCTTGCCTGGAGAATCCCATGGACAGAGAGGAGCTTGGTGGGCTACAGTCCACGGGGTCGCAAAGAGTCAGACACGACTGAGTGACTTCACTCACTTTCACTTTATTTATTTTAATTGGAGGTTAATTACTTTACAATATTTGTATTGGTTTTGCCATACATCAGCATGAGTCCTCCACGGGTGTACACGTATTCCCCATCCTGAACCCCTCTTCCTCCTCCCTCCCTGTACCATCCCTCTGGGTTGTCTAAGTGCACCAGCTCCAAGCATCCAGTATCATGCATTGAACCTGGACTGGTGATTCGTTTCATATATGATATTACAGAAGTAATTCTTAACCTCACTTGGGCAGAGAGTGGGTCCTTGGATCAGGAATGGCGTCTATATCAGTGAGCTGGGTCTCAGATGAACAGTTTTCCTAGGTGACTAGGAGCAAGTAGGGCTGTTTCTATGTAAGTGGTCCAGTCTCATCACAGAGACAAAGCTGAGCCAATTTAAGTTTGGTCCATTTTTCATATTGTTCTGGTACCAACCCCTGACTTCCCAGTTTATTCATTTTGTAACAGTCCCTCATGTTTGCATTCATAATCAAGTTCTCTAAAATTGACCAAGTGGAAAACAAGAGCATCTGAGAAAATCCCTTGATCAAAACTGTAAAGAAATTTAGGTTGGGATAATTGGAAGCTAAATAAAGCAACTGAATGGAATAACAGAAGGCCCCTAGTATAATGGAAGGAGGAATGGAAAAGAGTATTTTAGGTAGGATCTGCTCTTTTGCTTTGATGAACTTCAAAGAAATATGGTTTCTATGAGTGAAATAAAAGAAGTCGATATAAGACAGTTGGTATAAGAGAAAAGGTCAGAACTGTAAAAACTTTATAACTGTGACACTGTAAAAATAAAATCAGCAATACGAAGAACAAAAATGATAAAGTCTCTCAGAATTCAGAAGCAGAAACAAAGGATTGAAAACAACCAGGAATCTATTTTACAACAAGATAATGCAGATACTAAATACCAACTTACCTAATTGGTTAATTGGTTCTCTGTAAGAAAAAGTGAAAACTTTGAAAGAAGACAAATATTCAGAGACATAAGTAAGGCAGATGGAGCGGAGGAAAAATTGTGTGTGTAGACCTCTGTTTACAGAGCTAAACAGTTAAGAGATACCAGGCAAAATGACTGGGGTGAGAAACCTGCGTTCAAGGAAAAAAAGCCTGATGTATCTTTACTAGAGTTTTTTTACTGGAAGAATAATATATCTTATATAATTCTTGGTAGACACAGAAGTTAAAGAGAAAAAAAAAAACATTGCTGCAAATGAATAAAATTATACTATCATCAGACATCATCCTGAATGTCAGAATAAACACCAAAAGCATGAACTGGCAAGCCAAAAAAAAAAAAAAGACCAATAACACAAAACCAAACACCTAACAACAGTTGAGTCAAGGACAGAACTTGTCTTTGTCTGATTTGTTTCAGTTAGCACACTGCCCGCAAAGTCCATACTGCCCACAAAGCATCCATGTTGCTGCAGATGGCAGGAATTGTGGAATATAAAAATAAAAATTGCCAATCTTCCAGAAAAAAGAGATCGGATTTATGGTTGCCAGAGGTGCAGATTGGATGAAGGCAATCAAAAGGCACAGACTTCCAGTTACAAGATAAAGAAGAATTGGGCATGGCATGTGCACCATGATGACTGTAACTAGTATATTTCAAAGTTGCTACGGGAGCAAATCCTAAGAATTCTTAGCACAAAAAGACATTTTCAACTCTTTTTTGGGGGTGAACTATATGCAGTGGTGAAGGGGTGGGTTTAACTGTATTTACTGTGTTAAGCAATAAATCAAGTTGTCATGTGTATACCTTACACTTATCTGATGCTGTATGTCAATGACATGTCAATAAAACTGAAAGAAAAAAAAAGGACAGGAATGGATAATTCATGAAAAAATACATGACAGAAACAAATTCAAACTTCTCAAATATGGACAATACTTCAAATTCAGTGCTGACTAAAATTAGAAGTTCCTATTTTCATTACCCTCTTGAAAATAATGAAGTCTGTGGGTGTTCAGTGTTTTAAAACAGTCACACAAACATCATTCAGTGGACAGTTGTTAGTGTCACAGATTAATTTACTCCTGCAACTTAGCCTGATGCTCCTTAGGGCCAGCCCCCTTCACTTACACTCAGCCTGTAAATTCAGAGGAACTGACCACACCCACAGGACAGGGCTTGGTGCAGAGGTGGGCACAGCCTATGTCAGGCCAGGTGAGACTTGATGCCAGCATTTCTGTTCACTGTCCTGAGGAGACTGACCCCTCTTCTGGGTTCAGTGTTGACTTCAGTGTGAATCTGAAGTCTGTGGGGGTGGTCAGAGGGCAGTCACCACAAGGAGACAAGAAGACACCACAAGATGGAGCAAACACCTTGGGACTGGCTAAGCTAATTGGGGGGTTCCAGTGGCATCATTTTAGTCCAGAATGAAGATACAACTCAAGTCACTTAAAAGGAAGAAAGAAAAAAAAGGATGAAAGTGAATTTGCTCAGTTGCTTTCCACTCTTTGAGACCCCATGGACTGTAGCCTAACAGGCTACTCTGTCTTTGGGATTTTCCAGGCAAAAACACTGGAGTGGGTTGCCATTTCCTTCTCTATACCTCTAAAACTCTTGAGTTATGCGAGCCAGTAAATTCTCAAATGAATTATTTCTCACAACAGAAAGGATCTTAGCCAATACGTGAATACCCATAACCCACCAAGAATCTTAGGAATGTATGCCAAGTCTAAGACTAAGAGGTGAACATGTGTGTGTTGTTTACGACACAGATAGTTTTACAATAAATTAAAATTGTATTTACTGAAAGGCATAAACAGTGGGTGGATAGGCTTTGGTATGTTAAAGTGACACTGTAAAGGATATATGACTAATGATATAATTGCAAAGGCAGCCTTTTTATTCTTTTTGATTTTTAATTAAATAATTTTTAAATTTGAAGTATAATTGATTTACAATGTTGTGTTAGTTTCTTGTGTACAGAACAATGATTCAGTTATACATACAAATACATATATTCTTTTTCATATTATTTTCCACTATGCTTTATTGAATTCAAGATGTTGAATATAGTTTCTTCTGCAAAACAATAGGACCTTATTTTTGATCCATTCTATATGTAATAATTTGCATCTGCTAATCCCAAACTCCCATTCCTTCCCTTCTCCACAACCTTCTCCCCTGGCAACCATCAGTCTGTTCTCTATGTTTGTGAGTCTGTTTCTGTTTTGTAGATAAGTTCAGTTGTGTCATATTTTAGATTTCACATATAAGCGATATCATATGATATTTTTCTCACTGTCTGGCTTACTTCACTTAGTATGATAATCTTTAGTCCTGTCCATGTTGTTGCAAATATCATTATTTCATTCTTTTTAATGGTTGAGTAATATCCCATTGCATATATGTCTCACATCTTCTTTATCCATCCTTCTGTTGATGTGCACTGAGGTTGCTTCCATGCCTTGGATACTGTAAATAGAACGTAGAGGTACATGAAAGGCAGCCTTTTTAGATGTTGTCAATTAGGCCTGACCCTCCAGGTGAGGTAACTAGATCATCTGCCTTGTTCTATTCAAACTGTACCTGGAGTCTGGCTGGTTTCAAGGTCATCTGCAGATTTTTTTTCTCCCTTTTCTTTGTTCCTAATGGAAATCTTGTCGTCAGAGGCCTCTTTGTCTGGAACGCAACTAAGATCAGGATTTGGGGTTTGGATGAACATGCTGGTCCTGTTTCACTTTTTCTATTCTCAACAGTGATCTCTGACTAATGGAACTATGGGAGTTTTAATATTTTGTATTCTCTCAAGTTTTCTACTTTTTCCAAATTTTATGAAATGAGGACCAGTCTGAGAGGCAGGATGAGAGAGGCCCAAGATGATGTCTTTGGATGGAGGGTCCCAAAGGTGAAGACTTTCAGGTCTCTGGGGCAAGTCTGAGGTGTGGGAATCAGAGGCGATGTTAGTAGGGAATGGGGGTTACAGCATCACAGATCTTCCTGCCGAGTGTGTGTTTAGAGTGGGAATCGTAAATGAGAGGCCGGAATGCTTCAGGGGGAAGCAGAGGGGGAGGTTTGGAGGTCTGAGGAAAAGATTTGCTACAGTTGATATTTTAAACACAATGTTTGTATGCTCAGTTGTGTCCGACTCTTTGAGACCCAGTGGACTGTAGCCAGTCAGCCTTCTCTGTCTGTGGAATTTTCCAGGCAGGAGTACGGGAGTGAGCTGCCATTTCCTCCTCCAGGGGATCTTCCCAACCCAGGATTGAACTATGTCACCTGTGTTTCCCACACTGGCAGATGGATTCTTAACCACTGAACCACCTTTAAACTCGATAGTGGAACATTAATAAATGGGAAAAATAATGGTTCCTAGGAAGGCCCAGAAGCACTTGGACAGAAAGCAGCTTTAGGAAATCTAGTTCTGGGGAGTCCTCATCGAAGTCTGCCCCAAACTGGCCCCTTAAAAGGATGGGTGAACCCATTTGCAGGGCAGGAGTAGAGATGCAGATATAGCGAACAGATTTGTGGACATGGCGAGGAAGGGGGTGTGGGGGATGTGGTGAATTGGGAGATTAGGATTGACACATATACACCACCATGTGTAAAACAGACAGCTAGTGGGAACCTGCTGTATAGCACAGGGAGCTCAACTCAGTGATCTATGATGAGCTAGATCATAGGTCGTAGGGTGGGATCGGGGTGGGG
>SJYT01050249.1:171608-190940 GCA_006410635.1 Cephalophus harveyi | reverse complement strand
CTGAGCGCCGAAGAATTGATGCTTTTGAACTGTGGTGTTGGAGAAGACTCTTGAGAGTCCCTTGGACTACAAGGAGATCCAACCAGTCCATTCTGAAGGAGATCATCCCTGGGATTTCTTTGGAAGGAATGATGCTAAAGCTGAAACTCCAGTACTTTGGCCACCTCATGCGAAGAGCTGACTCATTGGAAAAGACTCTGATGCTGGGAGGAATTGGGGGCAGGAGGAGAAGGGGATGACAGAGGATGAGATGGCTGGATGGTGTCATGGACTCGATGAACGTGAGTCTGAGTGAACTCCGGGAGATGGTGATGGACAGGGAGGCCTGGCGTGCTGCAATTCATGGGGTCGCAAAGAGTCGGACATGACTGATCGACTGAACTGAACTGAACTGAAGTGAGAGCTTTTCAGAAGCTGAGTGATTTCTATTTCTGAAATATCCTTGAACATTAATAGAAAGGTGAGAAAAACCAATACAGAAGATAACACGTGTTATACAGCATACTAGTTTACTATGGCTGAGAAAATACCATGGGCTGTTTAATCTGAAATAATTAAAATTTCTCAATTGTAGTAAATAATACATGCCTATTTTCCTACAGTGTAGGAGCTAGAAGTCTGAGATCAAGGTGAGGCAGCTTTGATTTTGCCAGAGTTGTCTCCTCTTGGCTTGCAGACAGTCATCTTCTCACCTTGTCCATCCTTGGGGGCTCTTCCCCTTCTTATAAGGATACCAGCTGTACTGGACTAGGGTTCCAACCTCATGACCTCATTTAACCTTTAGATGCCCTACAGTCATAATGGGGTTTAGGCCTTCAGCGTATTCTTTTTGAATGATACACAGTCCAGACCATTACATGCAGCATATTTAAATAATGCATTGAATAAGTTATCATTTTCAATGGCACATTTCATAAAAATGTAGTAGACATTTGTCTATTATAACTTTAAAGGTAATACCACATGGTAACATCTCAGAATCTTTGTGACTAGATGTCCTAGGTCAAATGACCACACTGCTTCCTCTCTCTCTTTGTGGTGTCTGGATTCTGCAATCACCACTAAAGAGGCCAGATGATGCACACAGGATATGTAGAGTTCGCATCTTTGGATGAAATCTAGATAGTGGGAGGGTGTTGAGAAGGTAAATATGGTCTCTTTTCTTTTTGGAGAATTGCAGTTAGTAGCACCCTTGGATCCTCCTGAAAATCCTTCTGGAGAGGTTTCAGGTGGAGTGAAGTTGAGTGAACTCATTTTTATGCTCCAGCATCAGACAGTACAGTGATGCATTGTATTGCTTTGATTCACACTTGTTCGTGTTCACTTTGTTTAATCTTGTATTTCCTGCTCAGACTTGTACCCTCCCAAATAAAGTGTCAGCATTTTAATCCCTCCCTCAAGCTCTGCTTCTAACTCAGAAAACCCAAGTTAATGCAAACGGTGTGTGAAATGATTCTAGAAAACAAATCCTCAGGATGAGATTTAGGAGTTGGATTGCTCATCCATCTGAAATCATCCCTGTGGGTGCTAAGAGGGCTGATAGTGCAACTGTGTCCTTATCTTTTGAAGTAAAATGTTCACTCAGGAGTTAATGATGGGGAAATATGAAGATGTAGAAACAAAGAATAGCTGTTGGGCTAAGAAACTGGTACCAATTTAGACTGTAATTTTGCCACATAGCAGAATCAGAATCATTGAACTCCCAGTTCCCTGAAAGATATAGACACACATTCTTAAGTTGTTTATACAGGGAGATGAAAACTGCTGTCAACAAAGCATAGACACTAGACTGGTTGAAGCCAGAAGGTTGAAGATGCTTGGAACTTCACCTTGATGCCACCAATCCAAGAACTGACCCCACGCTGATCATGCCTTGCTCCTTGAACACTAGAAAACTCCTCACCACCCCTTCCATGGTGGTCATGCAGTATTCGTGGTATTAGCCCACTGTAGCCCCCTTTGCCTGGCAAAGCATTAAAACTATTCTTTTCTACTTCACCCAAAACTCTGTCTCCATGTTTCCATTCGGCTTTGGTGAACAGAGGCCGAGTCTCGACAACTATAGCTCTTGGAATGCACTTGCACCAAAATGACTTAAACTTTTAACTGGTTGAATTGAAAGAAGGTGCAAGGGGAGGGCAGAGATGTAACTTGATGCTTTCATCTCCACCCACCTAGCCTCCATTTTCACTGTGCTGCTAAAAGATGTCTCAGTCTGCCCATGCCCACACCAAGACTTTCTGCCTCTCTCTGTTCCTCTGAGAGCCTCTCCCCCATGGTTGTTGCTTCTCTCTGGTTCTCAGGATGAAACCACAGTGTCATTCTTGACTCCCGCCTTTTTCACAAGTTCCAAGTTCTTGCCTGGAGAGAAATTCCAACAGCAGGTGACACATCCTCTTCCTTGGCAGGTGGCCGCTGGACAGTCCTGAGGAAGGTCCAGCAGAGCCCCATTTGGACCGAAGAGCCCACTCACTCCCTCCCACCAGCCCACCCCACAGTCACTGACCTGTCGGGGAGTTTGACCTGAGAGACACCTGTAGGTGGTGTTCTTGCTGTCCAGAGCAGGTGTTTACAGACCTCAACCCAAACTCAACTGGAAAGGGCTGGTCAGCAGGGTCAGGCTGTCCAGATCAGCCAATCCTCGTCCATCAGGGGTTCATAGCTGTTGAAAATGGGCTTTGCTGAGCTGTCCAAGGCCAAGGAACAAGTGTTGGATCCTGAGGGTGGGGTTGCATGTGGGGCTGCACAGGATGCTTTATTATGTATGTTTTCTTTAGCTATTATAATTCCCACCAAGAAACACATTTGTTAGGGAGAACCAGATGTGGAATGAAATAATCAGTACTACTAAATTTTCAATGCATCCCATCTCCATTTTGATATTATTTTATAAAATGTTACAGAGACTACAGGAGTACATGCTTTATTTCTGTTACTTATCCAATGTCCCTACTGAATTCAGAAATATTCAGTGTTGGAGAAGGACCATCCTGAACTTACGTGATACAGTTTGTAGTTTCAAGAAATGCCATGGTCTGGGTAAGGATTTGCCTAATGACATAAAGAATTTCAGGTCTGGATTCTGAGCCTTTGATATTTAGAAGCTATTTTACCTTAATGATTAAAAAATATATATAGTATAAATCCTGAATATTGTTTCTACAGAACTAAAAGTCATTGATGCCAAAGAAGATATGCATTTAAAAATTAACCTTTATGACTTTTATAATATTAATTTTCTTGTAATTTAATTATACTTCCTCAGTCTGCTGAGTTGAATTTATTTGGATTCTTCTGAAGCATTATTTTTATAACACATTTCTTAATTTTTTACTGCCTTTCCTGGAAGTATTATAGCAACAGGATGGGATTGACTTTCCTATAAAAGGCTAAATTTGTGTAATGTGTTTTTGCAATATATTTTATTTTTTATTAAATATCCATAAGCATTCTGGTATATGAAAATTCATATCTTCAAATCAAATAAATTAGAGTCAAGTAAATTCAGTCACAAGTATTTTTTAAAACATTGCCTGTCTTTAAGATATATGCTTATGTGGGAAAAATGATGAAAAATACATGGTATTTGCTTTAAATTTGTTCATGCTGCTGCTAAGTCACTTCAGTCGTGTCCGACTCTCTGTGACCCCAGAGACGGCTGCCCACCAGGCTCTCCCGTCCCTGGGATTCTCCAGGCAAGAACACTGGAGTGGGTAGCCATTTCCTTCTCCAATGCATGAAAGTGAAAAGTGAAAGGGAAGTCGCTCAGTCGTGTCCGACTCTTCGCTACCCCGTGGACCGCAGCCTACCAGGCTCCTCTGTCCATGGGATTTTCCAGGCAAGAGTACAGGAGTGGGGTGCCATCGCCTTCTCCAAATTTGTTCATATAATGTGGATAAAGAGATGAAACTTAGTAAAACATATGATTCAATAAGATAATGTTTAGGTCCATACCAGACATAAAGATAAATTGTTATGAGAGTTCAAGAAAAGAAACATTTTATTTAGTTGAAATGGATCAGGAAGCTTATTGATCTTGAATGGTTTTATTTAAAAATGTGTCCGTATATTTTGAGGGAATTTATAAATGAGTGTCTTAAAATAGAAGTTGCTTTCCTCTAAGTATTATAAGTAATTTGTTTACTGATTTATTATAATTATTAATTTAGTTAATTATTTGTAGCATTGATTGTTATGTCTAATAAATAGAAGCTCATAAGACAAAATGATAGGAAGCAGATAATTATCTCTGACATATTATTAAAAGTCCATAGGGCAATTTGATTTCCAATACATTTTTAAACTACTCATACATTTCTTGCTTACAATCCCAAGCACTATTTCTAATAATTTCTAAGATCAGTAATGATCAGACGTTAGTCATTCCTGTGTGATTATGTAGATACTTTAATGGCAGCTTGCCTCTGCTTGTCATAATCCTTTGAGTATATTTGGTCTTGGCCTTTACAAATAAACCCATTAGATGTTATCTCCTTTTGTCATTTTCCCATGAAAGAATTGGGGCTTTTCCTGACTAGAATAGTCTCCAGCTCAGATCTGTAAGAAGTGGTAACCTATCTTTCTTTCTTCTCCTTAAGCTTTTGAACTATGTCTACTAACTGTTACACTCTTTATGCTATTTTGGTCTTGTGGTGCGGGTTTTAAACTCTTTTTTAAAAACCCTCAAAATCTTAAGCCTTGATTTTTTGATAGAATTTAAAGCTCTTACTATTTCTCCTGGGAGTTTCCTACCAGTTTTTATTTTGCTATTTTTTACTGAGGCAGTTTTTCTTACTCTATATCCAAGCTTCATACACATTACACAAATGGTTCTCTAGCAGCAGGAACTCTGCAAGAACATTTAGAAAAATCCTCTTTTCTTTTCTGCTTTTGCTTTCATTTTTCTTTGTGAAATTCCAAAGAACAGTTCATGTGTTCCAATTCAGAAGAGTCTTATGGTAAAGTGACAGGTTGCACCATTATTTATTTTGCCTGGAGAAAAATGTGAACAAATAAACCCAAAGGGTCTCTTTTCCTTGGAGAGTATATCATAACTTCTCTGTTGGATCCAATTTAGTCACAGATCTGAAAGCAGAATCCAAAACTCTATGGTTTATCAATCTGACTTGTTTATGAGTATTTGGAGTCAATTGTTGGTTGTTAAAATACAAACTTTAAATCTTAGAATGTGACACTGTATTGAAAGAAAATTGTCAAAACACAATCTCAATTTTATAATTTCATATTCAATGTATTGATATGCAAGTGTATGGAGATAATTGGACCAATGTTTTAAAAGACTGTGATTTAGAACTTGCTTTAATTTTATTATAGAATAATCATTTCTATCAGCTAGAGACACAGTAGCAGTTATTATCCATGTAAATACTTTAAAAAAATTGTTCAAGTCTCTTTGGGAACAGTATATATTCTAAAAAGGCATTACTTTTTACCATAATGATTGCAGCTATGAAATTAAAAGACGCTTATTCCTTGGAAAGAAAGTTATGACCAAGATAGATAGCATATTCAAAAGCAGAGACATTACTTTTGCCAACAAAGGTCCGTGTAGTCAAAGCTATGGTTTTTCCAGTAGTCATATATGGATGTGAGAGTTGAACTGTGAAGAAAGCTGAGTACCAAAAAATTGATGCTTTTGAACTGTGGTGTTGGAGAAGACTCTTGAGAGTCCCTTGAACTGCAAGGCGATCCAACCAGTCCATTCCAAAGGAGATCAGTCCTGCGTGTTCTTTGGAAGGAATGATGCTAAAGCTGAAACTCCAGTACTTTGGCGACCTCATGCAAAGAGTTGACACACTGGAAAAGACTTTGATGCTGGGAGGGATTTGGGGCAGGAGGAGAAGGGGACGACATAGGGTGAGTTGGCTGGATGGCATCACCGACTTGATGGATGTGAGTTTGAGTGAACTCCGGGAGTTAGTGATGGATAGAGAGGCCTGGCATGCTGCAATTCATGGGGTCGCAAAGAGTTGGACATGACTGAGCGACTGAACTGAACTGAAACCAGTTCTTCCTGACAAGAATAAATTTTTTCCTACAAAGTGGCCTTAAAATAATTTATTTTATTTGCATGTACTTTTAAAAATTTAAGCATAAGTGATTTATAATATTGTGTTAATTTCAGGTGTGTAGCAGAATGATTCAGTGACATATATTTGTGTGTATATATATACACACACAATCCCAAAATAAGGCAATGCCAAAGAATGTTCAAACTACCACACAATTGCACTCATCTCACACATTAGCAAAGTAGTGCTCAATATTCTTCAAGTGAGGCTTTAGCAGTATGTGAACTGAGAAATTCCAGATGTTCAAGCTGGATTTAGAAAAGGCAGAGGAACCAGAGATCAAATTGCCAACATCCACTGGATCATAGAAAAGGCAAGAGAGTTCAGAAAAACATCTACTTCTGCTTTATTGACTATGCTAAAGCCTTTGACTGTGTAGATCACAACAAACTGTGGAAAATTCTTAAGGTGATGGGAATACCAGACCACCTTACCTGCATCCTGAGAAATCTGCGTACAGGTCAAGAAAGTGAAAGTGAAAGTCACTCAGTTGTGTCTGATTCTTTGCGACCACATGGACTATATAGCCATGGAATTCTCCAGGCCAGAATACTGGAGTGGGTGGCCTTTCCCTTCTCTAGGGAATCTTCCCAACCCAAGGATTGAACCCAGGTCTCCCGCATTGAAGGCAGTTTCATTACCAGCTGAGCCACAAGGGAAGCCCATATAGATCAAGAAGCAACAGTTAGAACTGGACGTGGAACAATGGATTGGTTTGAAATTGGAAAAAGAGTAGGTCAAGGCTGTATATGTCACCCTGGTTATTTAACTTAATGCGAGTACATCATGTGAACTGCTGGGCTGGATGAAGCACAAGCTGGAATCAAGATTGGTGGGAGAAATGCCAATAACCTCAGATACACAGATGACACACTCTTATGGCCGAAAGTGAAGACAAACCGAAGAGCCTCTTGATGAAAGTGAAAGAGGAGAGTGAAAAAGATGGCTTAAAACTTACAAACAGCCTTCAGAATGGGAGAAAATAATAGCAAATGAAGCAACTGACAAACAACTAATCTCAAAAATATACAAGCAACTTATGCAGCTCAATTCCAGAAAAATAAATGACCCAATCAAAAAATGGGCCAAAGAACTAAATCGACATTTCTCCAAAGAAGACATACGGATGGCTAACAAACACATGAAAAGATGCTCAGCATCACTCATTATCAGAGAAATGCAAATCACGACCACAATGAGGTACCATTTCACACCAGCCAGAATGGCTGCGATCCAAAAGTCTACAAGCAATAAATGCTGGAGAGGGTGTGGAGAAAAGGGAACCCTCTTACACTGTTGGTGGGAATGCAAACTAGTACAGCCATGACCCCATGGACTGCAGCCTACCAGGTTCCTCCATCTGTGGGATTTTCCAGGCAAGCATACTGGAGTGGGGTGCCATTGCCTTCTCTTGAGTTGAGGTGCTTCCAAAAAAAACTTTGGTAGAGAAAATAGGAATAGAAAATAGGAATGCTAAATCCCAGGAGGACTGGACAATCTACAATTGGTCCAAGTTAAAGACAAAACTGTCCAAACAAATTTGAAGTCTAAAGGAAAATGAAAACTAGTTTGTGAATTTTTGCTCTTGTAAAAAGTTACAAAATGTGGGTTTGGTCTCTTTTGCAATGTTCATATTATATTCATTTTAATATGAAGAAATAGTTGGGTTTTTCTCCCCTACCATGTTCTTCTAGCATAACTGATCAGCAATTTTCTATTTCATTTATTTTTATAAGTACCTGTTAATCAGCACAGTAAACTCAGGGCTGAACCATATACACACATCTCATAAATGGAACATTTTAGGATGTGTGTATACAAGACAATATGTAAGCAACTGTCCCTCTACTTGAAAACTTGTTTCCAAATAAAAATTTTAAAAACATCCCTTTCAGATGCAATGGCACCCCACTCCAGTACTCTTGCCTGGAAAATCCCATGGACAGAGGAGCCTGGTAGGCTGCAGTCCATAGGGTCGCTAACAGTTGGACATGACTGAGCGACTTCCCTTTCACTTTTCACTTTCATGCATTTGAGAAGGAAATGGCAACCCACTCCAGTGTTCTTGCCTGGAGAATCCCGGGGACGGGGGAGCCTGGTGGGCTTCCGTCTATGGGGTCGCACAGAGTCGGACCCAACTGAAGCAACTTAGCAGCAGTAGCATATATATATAGTGGAATATTACCTATCCATAAAAAAGAATGAAATAATGTCATTTATGCAACGTGGATGAACCTAAAGATTATCACACTAAGTGGAGTAAGTTAGAGAAAGACAAATATTATATAACATCATGAAATCTAAAAAATAATACAAATGAATCTACTTACAAAACAGAAGCAAACTCATAGACACAGAGAACAAACTTATAGTTACCAAAAGGAAGAAGGGGTGTGGGAGATAAATTAGGAGATTAGGATTAGAAAATACGTGTATATATATGTATTTACCAGTATAGATTATTGAAAAATATTGAATATATTTCCTCATGCAATAGGTCTTTGTTGTTTATCTATCTTGTATATATTAATGTATATCTTCTAATCCTAATCTTCTAACTTATCTCCTGCACCCCTTCTCCCTTTTGGTAACTATAAGTTTGTTCTCTATGTTTATGAGTTTGCTTCTGTTTTGTAAATAGATTCATTTGTATTATTTTTTAGATTCCATTTATAAGTGATATTATATAATATTTGTCTTTATCTAACTTACTCCACTTAGTGTGATAATCTTTAGGTCCATCCACGTTGCATAAATGGCATTATTTCATTCTTTTTTATGGATAAGCGATATTCCACTATATATATATATACACACCACATCTTTTTTATCCATTCATCTGTTGATGAATATTTAGGTTATTCCCTTGGTTTTGGCTGTAGTAAACAGTACTGCTATGAAAATGGGAGTGCATGTATCTTTTCAAATTAAATGAGTTTTCACCTTTTCCAGATATAGACTCAGGAGCGGGATTGTTCGATCCCACTATCCCAATATGGTAGCTCTATTTTTAATTTTTAAAGGAGCCTCCATACTGTCCTCCATAATAGGTGCACCAATTCACATTCCCATAAGCAATGGAAAAGTTCCCTTTTCTCCACTTCCTCTCCAAAATTTATTATTTGTATACTTTTTGATGTTGGACATTCTGACCCGTGTGAGGTGGTGTGATTTGTATTATATTTCTTTAACAATTAGTGATGTTGAGCATCTTTTCATGTACTTACTGGATATCTGTATATCTTTTTTGGAGAAATGTCTATTTAGGTTTTTTGCCCATTTTTTAAATTGGGGTGTTTGGGTTTTTTTTATATTGAGCTGTGAAGAAGGCTGAGCGCCGAAGAATTGATGCTTTTGAACTGTGGTGTTGGAGAAGACTCTTGAGAGTCCCTAGGATGGCGAGGAGATCCAACCAGTCCATTCTGAAGGAGATCAGCCCTGGGATTTCTTTATGATGCTGGGAGGGATTGGGGGCAGGAGGAGAAGGGGACGACCGAGGATGAGATGGCTGGATGGCATCACTGACTCGATGGATGTGAGTCTGAGTGAACTCCGAGAGATGGTAATGAACAGGGAGGCCTGGCATGATGCTATTCATGGGGTCGCAAAAAGTCGGACACGACTGAGCGACTGAACTGAACTGTATGAGCTATTTGTATATTTTGGAAATTAATCCCTCATCATTCACATTACTTACAAATATTTTCTCCCATTCCATAGGTTGTCTTTTAGTTTTGTTGATGGTTTTCTTTGCTCTACAAAAGGTTTTAAGTTTCATTAGGTCCCTTTTATTTTTTCTTTCATTTCTATTACCTTGGGAGACTTATCTAAGGAAATATTGCTATGATTTATGTCAGAGAAATTTTTGCCTATGTTCTTTTCTAGGAGGTTTATGGTGTCTTGTCATATTTAGTCTTTAAACCATTTGAGTTTATTTTTATATATGTTGTGAGGGAGTTTTCTACTTTATTGATTTATGTAAGACTGTCTAGCTTTCTCAGCACCACTTGCTAAAGAGACTGCCTTTTTTTCATTAAATATTCTTGCCTCTTTGTAGAAGATTAATTGATCATAGGTGTATGGGTTTTTTCTTGGTCTCTCTATCTGTTCCCTTGATCTATGTGGCTGTTTTTGTGCCAGAACCATTCTGTGTTGATTACTGTAGCTTTATAGTATTGTCTGAGGTGTAGGAGGGTTATTCCTCCAGCTTTGTTTCTTTTCTCAGGATTGCTTTGGCAGTTCTGGGTCTTTTATAGTTCTGTATACCTTTTGAGATTATTCTAGTTCTGGAAAAATGTCATGGGTAATTTGATAGGGATTGCAAATCTGTAGCTTGTTTTCAGTAGTATGGCCATTTTAACAATATTAATTCTTCAATCCAAGAGCCTGGGATATCTTTTCATTTCTTTGAATCATTTCCAGTTTACTTTAATAATGTTTTATAACATTAGGTCTTTCACCTCCTTGGTTAGGTTTATTCCTAGGTATTTTATTAATTTTGACACAATTTTAAGCAAGATGATTTCTTACTTTCTCTTTCTGATATTTCATTGTTAGTGTAAAGATATGTAACAGATTTTTGTATATTAATCTTTTATCCTGCTACCTTCCTGAATTCATTTATCAGCTCTAGTAGTTTTTGTGTGGAGTCTTTAGGATTTTATATATACAGTATCATGTCTTTTGCACATAATGACAATTTTACCTCTTCTCTTCCAATTTGGGTATCTTTTATTTCTTTTTCTATCTAATTGCTCTGGCTAGAACTTTCAATGTCAAGTTGAAGAGAAGTGATGAGAGTGGACAATCTTGGCCTTGTGCCAGGATTTGGCAGGAAGGCTTTCAGATTTCAGTATTATATTGGTTGTGGGTTTGTTGTGAGTGGCTTTTATTATGTTGCGATATGTTCTCTCTTTACCCATTTTGGCAAGATTTTTGTCATGAATGGATGTTGAATCTTATCAAATGCTTTTTAGGTATCTATTGAAATAGTCACGTGGCTTTTGTCTTTGCTTTTGCTGATGTGGTGTATCACACTGATTGATTTGCATATGTTGAAAAATCTTGGTGACCCTGGAATGAATCCAACTTGACCATGGTGTGTGATCTTTTTTATGCATGTTGGATTTGGTTTGCTAAGTTTTTTTTTTTTCACTTTCAAACTGTTATTACAAAGTCTGTGGCTATTTCCTTTCCTTTTTTTTTTTTTTCCTGTTCTCAAAACATTTATTTGTTTCTTTTTTAAAAAATTTATTTTTTTTTTTACTTTACAATAATGCATTGGTTTTGCCACACATCAACATGAATCTGCCACGGGTATACATAAGTTCCCACTCTTGAGCCCCCCTCCCACCTCCCTCCCCATACCATCCCTCTGGGTTGTCCCAGTGCACCAGCCCCAAGCATCCTGCATCCTGCATTGAAACTGGACTGGTGATTCATTTCTTATATGATATTATACATGTTTCAATGCCATTCTCCCAAATCATCCCACCCTCTCCCTCTCCCACAGAGTCAAAAAATCTGTTCTGTACATCTACGTCTCTTTTGCTGTCTCATATACAGGGTTATTGTTACCATCTTTCTAAATTCCATATATATGTGTTAGTATACTGTATTCGTGTTTTTCTTTCTGGCTTACTTCACTCTATAATAGACTCCAGTTTCATCCACCTCATTAGAACTGATTCAAATGTATTCTTTTTGATGGTTGAGTAATACTCCATTGTGTATATGTACCACAGCTTTCTTATCCATTCATCTGCTGGTGGACATCTAGGTTGCTTCCATGTCCTGGCTATTATAAACAGTGCTGTGATGAACATTGGGGTACACGTGTCTCTTTCAATTCTGGTTTCCTCGGTGTGTATGTCCAGCAGTGGAATTTCTGGGTCATAAGGCAGTTCTATTTCCAGTTTTTTAAGGAATCTCCACACTGTTCTCCATAGTGGCTGTACTAGTTTGCATTCCCACCAACAGTGTAAGTGGGTTCCCTTTTCTCCACACCCTCTCCAGCATTTATTGCTTGTAGACTTTTGGGTTTGCTAAAATTTTGTTGAGGGTTTTTGTGTTTATAGTCAAAAGTTATTAGCCTTTAATTTTCTGTTTTGTTGTTTTTTTTTTTTTTTTTTCCTGGCTCTGGTATCAGGGTTATAGTGGCTTCATAGAATGAATTTGGAAGTCTCCACTCTTCTTTGATCTTTTGCCAGTTTGAGAAGGATCTGTATACGATCTCCTTTGTATGTTTGGTGAACAATAAAGTGAAAGTGAAAAGCTTTCAGTCATGTCCGAACTCTTTGTGACCTCATGAACTCCTTGTAGTCTGCCTGGCTTCTCTGTATATGGAATTTTAAAGGCAAGAATACTGGACTGGGTAGCTTTTCCTTTTTCCAAGGGATCGTCCCAATCTAAGGATTGGACCCAGGTTTCTTGCATTGCAGGTAGATTCTTTACCATCTCAGCCACCAAGGAAGCCCACAATAAATGATAGCTATTTAGAATGTGTTTTAAATAAAGAGGTAAAGGGTGAATACAGTTTCTAAATCCATATTTTTCAACAAGCTTTGTAGGATCCAGCTAGAATGTTGAATGCCTGAGGCAAAGTGTGATCTCACTTGCATATACATGCAACTTCTTTGCCTATCTTTTACTTCATTGTAATCACTTTGGGGTTAAATTCAACTCTCATCTAGCCTGTACTTCCATCTACACAGGTGACCACAGTTGGAAGAATACAGGCATCCATGCCAACTGCCCTCAATTTAAATTTATGATCACTAATCTTCTGTGAACCCATGTTCAACTGCCATGCTATATTTCTCTATATTCATTCTTCAACTTTCCTAATCAGCTCTTTTATAGCCTCTCTTCTGAAATCTTCAATGCCTCTTTTATCATCCTTACTCTCAGCTGATGAGCTTAATTTTATTTTCACTGAGAAACAGGATGCAATCACAGACCATACACAAGCTCATTCTGTTGCATCTTCTCATTTAGTGCATCTGGGCATCTTTGCTCTTCCCTCTTTTGAAGCAAAATGTACTATTTGCATTTCTGACTTAGGACAACAACTTCATCTGTGAGTCAAACCCCATCCATCTGCTATAAAGAGCATGATAGCAGTCACTGTTCCTTTACTCAGATGCATCATCATTTTTCTTTCTATACTTTGTCTTTCTCATCATACACATATGCTACTTTTCTCCCTTATTAAATCAAAGCAAAACAATGAAAAGTAGAAGTGTTCATACATTATCTGTTCTGACTACCTCTCTGCATTCCATTCACAGAAAACCCTTTCCAGAGTAATATCTACCTTTTGGCTCCAATCTCTCCCCTCGTGTTTTCTTTGGATTCTCATTTACCTCTATTTCTTATTCTTGCCTTTCTACAATAACTACTCTCGTCTAGATCTTCAATTACTGTTCACTGCTCACACATATCTTGTCATACTTGATCAGTGTCTCTGGACATATTGGACCCCCTATCTTTCTGTTCAGGTCACGTTGGCTGCTGTGTCTTTATCTACCAAATCTACCGGTGTTGGTCACAGGAATGAAAGTGAAAGTTGCTTAGTCATGTCCAACTCTTTGTAACCCCATCACCTAAATAGTCCATGGAATTTTCTAGGCCAGAATACTGGAGTATTTCCCTTCTCCAGGGGATCGAACCCAGGTCTCCTGCATTGCAGGTGAATTCTTTACCAGCTCAGCTACAAGGGAAGCCCAAGAGTACTGGAGTGGGTATCCTATCCCTTCTACATCAGATCTTCCCAACCCAGGAATCAAACCAGGGTCTCCTGCTTTACAGGCGGATTATTTACCAACTGAGCTATCAGGGAAGGTTGAATCTTTGGATTTCTCTTTCTATTCAAACTCATCCCCTAAATGTTGACCCCAAGTTTGTGAGTAATGTTTGTATGCCAATGACCCCCAAATATATCCTGCCAGTCAAGAGTGCTGACTATTTATTAGGCATCCGGTCTCAATACATCCCACACTGATCTTCCCTTAAAACTGCTTGCCACTATGCCTTTACAACTTAGTAAATGTCAACACCATTTTTAGAGTTTCTCAGTACAAAACTAAATTCATCTTTCTTTCACTTCCCATATCCAGTCCAGAAGTAAATAAAAATGCATCCAGAATCTGGTTATACCTTAGTCATTTTCCCCTCAGTCATCAGCTTATTTTTCTTGGACATTTATAATAGTTTTTCTTGCCTGCTCTGCTCCATGGCATTTCTCTTGTTGATCTTTCCTCAGTGTAAAAGACAGAATGGTAAAAAGTTAGCTCACATTATTCTTCTGCTCAAAACTCTTTCAGAGCTTTTCATCTCAGTGAGAATAAAACTTAAAGCCTCACAAATTTCTACACACTACCTCTGAGGTCATCTTCTGTATCATTCTTTCATTTTCATTCTGTTTCAGGTCACCAGCTTCCTTGCTGACCACCAAAATAACTAGTGTCACTCTTGATTTGGGTCTTTGTACTTGCTGTTTCAAATGCCTAAAACTTTTTATCTAGATATACGTTTTGACTATTCCTTACACTTTCCGCTCAAGTGTAATTCTTTTGTTGAGGCATCTCTGATCACTTTATCACTAAGCTTCCCATCGCTCTTCCCTGCTTCATTTCTCCATGGCACTAATTCCCATCTAAGATATTACAGTGGACCCTGGAGCAACACATGCTAGAACTATGTGGGTCTACTTACATATGGATTATTTTTCAATGAATACATAGTGTTACAGTACCACATGATACACGGTTTGTTGAATCCACAGATATATGAGCTGCAAATATGAAGGGGCAACAGGAGGATTTTCCACCACACTCGGGTGGGTTTAAGGTCAACTGTACATATTTTACTTCTTGATTTGTTTATTGTTTGTCTCTTTCCACTGAAAAGTGGATTCCAGGAAACTAGGTTTATTATTAGTGTTAGACCAGCACAGTGGTTAGAATATAGAATATCTGGCATACAATGTTGCTTAGTAAATATTAATATGTGTATAGTGAACGAACTTGGCTGCAATGTGGGAGACCCAGGTTCGATCTCTGGGAAGAGATCCCTTCTCTCATGGGAAGATCCCCTGGAGAAGAGCATGGCAAGCCCCTGCAGTATTCTTGCCTGAAGAACTCAATGGACAAAGGAGCCTGCTGGGCTACAGTGCATGGGGCCACAAAGAGTTGGACATGACTAAGTGACTAACATTTTCACTTTCATTTTTATATTGGATGAAACAGATGTGTGGACAGATAGATGGAGGATACACCATAGTGTTTAAATAGAATCACTGTTTCCTTCCAGCTCATTCATTTAATAAGTACTGATCATATACTAAGCTAACTTTTGGGGTCAAAAATATTAACATTACACAGTCCCTGTCTTTGAGAAACCCTCAAGTTAACAAGTGAGGTATATTACTAAAAGGATGGTCATTATGATAGAATGTGGAGGATTTTGTTAAACAGGCAAGCATTTGATGAAATCAATCAGGATGAGTCTTGAAAAATAAGTAAAAGATAAACAAGAACATGGCAATATAGGAGAGATGGCTGAGATAGTGAGAGCAGTGTGAACAGGATCCTTAGGTGAGAAAAAGCGTGTGATGCTCAGGGTGGGCTGCCGAGTCCCTCAGGGAGAAAGAAGTAAAGGGTGACAATGACCCTGCCAAAGGCAGCAATGCTGTTCTGTGATTTTAAATAAAATATATATGTCATCTCATCTGGGAAATATGAGTGACCTAAATCATTCAAAGCTATGATTTTTCCACTAGTCATGTACTGATGTGAGAGTTGCACCATAAAGAAGGCTGAGCACCAAGTAATTGATGCTTTTGAATCGTGATGCTGGAAAAGACTGGAGAGTCCCTTGGACAGAAAGGAGATCAAACCAGTCAATCCAGAAGAAAATCAATGCTGAATGTTCATTGGAATGATTGATGCTAAAGCTGAAGCTCCAATACCTTGGCCACCAACTCATTGGAAAAGACCTTGATGCTTGGAAAAATTGAAGGCAAAAGAAGGGGGCAACAGAGGATGAGATGCTTTAGATAGTATCACCAAATCAATGGACATGAATTTGAGGAAACTCCAAGAGATGGTGGTGAAGGACAGGGAAGCCTGGCATGAAGGACGTGGGGTTGCAGAGATTCAGATATGACTTAGCGACTGAACAACAACATCAAAAATCATTCAAAATTAAGCATATAAGCACTTCAAATTGTTTAAAATTCAAGCCCAGAATATCTCAATTTCTTTCCAGTAAGAAAAAATCATTAGAAAACAATTCTCCAAAGTACTCTTTTCCAAATCCCTAGAAATGTTTGGGAAAAGAAGTTAAATGCCTTTTTAAAGTGATGTATACACACACACACACACACACACACACACACACACGCACATATATATGGAGTTCCCTGGCGGCTCAGATGGTAAAGAATCTGCCTGCAATGCTGAAGACCTGGGTTTGATCCCTGGGTTGGGAAAGAGCCACTGGAGGTGGGCATGGTAACCCACTCCAAGCATTCTTGCCTAGAGAATTCCCATGGAGAGAGGAGCCTGGCGGGCTGCAGTCTATGGGGTTGCAAAGAGTCGGACATGACTGAGTGACAAAGCACACATACATATAGATATGCCATATTTTTCATATCCAATTCAAAATGTTTGTGCAAAAGTAGATAGAATAATAAGCAGGTGGATCCTTAATAAACACTCATAGATAGTGATCTTTATGACACAGATGCTAAAGAATTATTTCTAGTGTCTGAGCTATGATTTGGTAACTCTTTCTTGTTTACCATTCATTCTCCAACACCACTGCCAAATCCAAGTTTGAATCAAAATCTCTGAGGGTGGGGCTAAAAGATCTGCATTTTAAGCAACTTTCCTATTGATTCCAATACAAATAAGGTTTTAGAACCTTGGCTTTCAAGTTGTAGCTTACGTGTATGTAAGAGAGAAAACGCAAGTATGCTAGAATTCAGAGATATTTGCTGTTCTTCATTTACCTTCTCATGTAATGCAGGATTTTCTGTTATGAAGCCACAAGCAGACAAGCAATAAGGCCTTATTGAGGCATATTTTAGCTCATGGACTATGTCTCCTATTTCTATTTGTGTTTAAGATCTGCTTCAGTAGGCTCTGACATAATAGGTGTTCAATGAATAATAATAATGATATAATAACTGCTTCTAACCTTAATCATTTTTGCTTTAATTTAAATTAATTTTCTCTATTTTGGTTATTTGTAAGTTTAGAGGAATCTAATCCACCATTTCATTACCAGAATTGATGTAACTTGACAATGACTGTTGTTTGACACTGATTTTTTCACTTTTCTCTCTGAAGAAGTTCATATTTCTCTATCATTTTTTAAAAAACTATTTTTCACTATTTTATTATATTCATCTATATTCCCTTCCACTTCATCAGTTCAGTTCAGTTCAGTTCAGTCACTCAGTCGTGTCCGACTCTTTGCGACCCCATGAATCATAGCACTCCAGACCTCCCTGTCCATCACCAACTCCTGGAGTTCACTCAGACTCGCGTTCATTGAGTCAGTGATGCCATCCAGCCACCTCATCCTCGGTCATCCCCTTCTTCTCCTGCCCCCAATCCCTCCCAGCATCAAAGTCTTTTCCAATGAGTCAACTCTTCACATGAGGTGGCCAAAGTACTGGAGTTTCAGCTTTAGCATCATTCCTTCCAAAGGAATCCCAGGGCTGATCTCCTGCAGAATGGACTGGTTGGATCTCCTTGCAGTCCAAGGGACTCTCAAGAATCTTCTCCAACACCACAGTTCAAAAGCATCAATTCTTCGGTGCTCAGCCTTCTTCACAGTCCAACTCTCACATCCATACATTACTACTGGAAATGCATTAAGTGGCTTTCCTAGATCTAGACTTCTATGTGACAAAGATCAGATTACATCTCTCAGAAGGTGCATCCACATTGCCTAACCAGTGTGTCAGTACTCTGCTAGAAAGTGGGACTGTGACTTGGTCACATTTTCTTGGTGAGAACTTAGTTATATGGTTACCACTAACTTTGAGGATGGTTAAGATATATCACCAGGGATATTTCTGGGAAACATATCTGGGAACAATATTACAGGGAAACTATTGTGATCAGCTTTAATTTTGTTTCTATGGAGGAAAGAAAAAAGCATACATTTGGATACACAAACAACACAACTCTAATACTCTTTATTAGGTTAAGGTAAAACCATTGATCCAAATTGGCTAAGATTATACTTTTATGATGATAAAATTTTATTGCATGCTTTTTTCTTGCTTATATGGAAATGATCATATGATATTTTTTCCTTAGTCAATAAGAATTCAGTTTGACTCTCTAATATTAAGACTTCTTGAATTCCAAGAATTACTTAAAACTCGTAAGTTTTCCAGTGAATCCATCACTGGATTTAATCTATTAAAACATTTTTAGGAGTTTTGCATGTATTTTTATCAATAAGACTAAATTTAATTTCATTTTTAAATACAGTATTGATCTAGTCTCAATACAAATAAATTGTCTCCTATTTCTATTTGTGTTTAAGATCTGCTTCAGTAGGCTCTGACATAATAGGTGTTCAATGAATAATAATAATGGTATAATAACTGCTTCTAACCTTAATCATTCTTGCTTTAATTTAAATTAATTTTCTCTATTTTGGTTATTTGTAAGTTTAGAGGAATCTAATCCACCACTTCATTACCAGAATTGATGTAACTTGACAATGACTGTTGTTTGACACTGATTTTTTCACTTTTCTCTCTGAAGAAGTCCATATTTCTCTATCTTTTTTTAAAAAACTATTTTTCACAATTTTATTATATTCATCTATATTCCCTTCCACTTCATCAGTTCAATTCAGTTCAGTTCAGTCGCTCAGTCGTGTCCGACTCTTTGCTACCCCATGAATCATAGCACTCCAGACCTCCCTGTCCATCACCAACTCCTGGAGTTCACTCAGACTCGCATTCATTGAGTCAGTGATGCCATCCAGCCATTTCATCCTCTGTCATCCCCTTCTTCTCCTGCCCCCAATCCCTCCCAGCATCAAAGTCTTTTCCAATGAGTCAACTCTTCACATGAGGTGGCCAAAGTACTGGAGTTTCAGCTTTAGCATCATTCCTTCCAAAGAAATCCCAGGGCTGATCTCCTTCAGAATGGACTGGTTGGATCTCCTTGCAGTCCAAGGGACTCTCAAGAGTCTTCTCCAACACCAC
>SJYT01050249.1:155007-169765 GCA_006410635.1 Cephalophus harveyi | reverse complement strand
TCCATGTCCAGTTCTAACTGTTGCTTCTTGACCTGCATACAGATTTCTCAAGAGGCAGGTTAGGTGGTCTGGTATTCCCATCTCTTTCAGAATTTTCCACAGTTTATTGTGATCCACAAAGTATTATTTATAGATAATCCCTCTTTTTCTCTATGATTGCTTTTAGGGGGCACTCTATAATTTGATGGGTTGTGCTCGTTTATTACAGGCTGAGCAGTGAGAAGTGATTACTATTTATGGCATATATATTATATTGTAAAAAATATGACCAGCATCATGTCAGTCAAAAACTCAAAATAATTATTCAAATAAACACAATTACTTATTATATTAATAAAAGGTCAAAACCTTTTAGAACTCCCGTATACTTGCCTTTTGATATGACTAGTTTTCTACTGGTTGTTTATTCTGTAGTAAAAGCTGGGTAGGAAAGGAAAAAAAGACTGTAGTATTCTTAAATCTGTGCCACGTTAAATTAACCATGGGTAATAAAAAACAAGCCCTAACTTGTAGACCGTGTGTAAATATTTCTCAGTCTATAGGCCCAAGCTCCCAATTCCTGTATTCTATTATTAACTATCCTACTTTTCTATAATGTACTCTTTATTTAAAATAATTACCTAAAATATTATGATCTATAATTTTTCATCAAGTGATAAAAGAAAAACACTGTTGTCACACGTCAAGTGGTATTTAGTGATGGAATTATACTAATCTCCAGCTTAGAAAATCACTAGGTTTTCTCAGCCAGTTTTCCCTAGTTTCTTATTTATAATAGCATGGTATAAGAATAGATTTTCTTTTAGATATTAAAATAGAGAAAGGCAGCTAGGAAGCATTATAAAGATTGAAAGAAGTCTCTAGCAAAGCATAATTCCTTATTCCTGGGGTTTCTTCATTATCTGTAGCTTGGTTTTAAAAATGCTTGAACATATATTTTAGCAAAATCAGTACATTGAGCCTATAATTTAACATTTAGATTTTTCAGAAATAGCTTAGCTGTACTAATTCCTGATTACTTTCCTCATAGCATTTTAGAAAATTTTTGTTAACAGTAAATGGCATGAACATGGGTGAAAATTTTGAATCTCAGTTTTCAGGCTGACATTGGCCATACTTGTGCATCCATTGTCCATCCCAGAGAACAGTTCAATCAGTCTCTGGATAATTTATCACACATAATGTTTTCCCTCAACAGTTTCCTTTCTAAACAAATCTCTCAAGCTCTACTGCCCAGTGGGGTAGGCCCTAACATGTTCCTAAATTTAAAATAAAAGTAAAGTAAGCTTCAAAATACAGTTCCTCTCTCCCATTAGCCACATTTTAAGGCTNCAGTCTCTGGATAATTTATCACACATAATGTTTTCCCTCAACAGTTTCCTTTCTAAACAAATCTCTCAAGCTCTACTGCCCAGTGGGGTAGGCCCTAACATGTTCCTAAATTTAAAATAAAAGTAAAGTAAGCTTCAAAATACAGTTCCTCTCTCCCATTAGCCACATTTTAAGGCTCTCGATGGCCACACATGGACAGTACAGTGAGGAGCATCACCACTGTCAGTGGAGGTTCTCTTGGACATGCTTCTGTAGTGGTGACATGCTTTCATGAGAGGTTCATCCACGGTGTTTTTCTATTAGAAATAGTAACTGTAATGGTTATAAAAACTATCCACTAGATTCACTAATGATGAAGATAAATGATTTTATTAGAAGCACATTTTAGTAAGACTATCAGGAAAGTGACAGATAAAATAGAAAGTCTGGGTTTTTTTTTTTTTTTCCAATATTCGATTAGTTTCATGTGTATAGCAAGGTGATTCAGTTATTTATATATATATATATATATATAATCAGTCAGTTCAGTTCAAGTTCAGTTGCTCAGTCGTGTAATTAAATGATGTGAGGCAATCATTAAGGAAACTAAAAAGTAAGGTTTGTAAAGCCTAATTTTTAGTTTCCTGATAAAGCCTGGTAAAACATTGCTCTTTCAAATACAGATAATTTGCTATATTCTTCTTTATTTTTGTATTACTCCAAAGGTTATTACTTTTGAGATATTGACTAACTAGTGTATATTTTTGAGGAAGAAATAGGTTCCTCTATGCTATGGTCTATGGCAATAGTCATACCTCTTTGAAGAAAAAAGAAACACTTTCATGATTATTTTGCATATAGTAGGGAAGAGCTCAGAAATAGACCAGTATTTCATGGTTTTATGAGGTTTCCTCTTAGCTAAATGTGAAGAAGGATCCTTTTGTTGTTCTTCTTTTTGTGCTTCTATATCTCTCCATTTATTTGCTGTTTCTCTATTCAAGAAAGATTTCTTTCTCATAATTTTCACCACATCTTCAATGGAAAGATACATAATTTTTCTTTTTTCCCATTGTAATAGCCATTTGGCAAAAAAAAAAAAAAAAAAAAAAAGGTAAAGCCTAGGCTATCCACTGAACAGTGCAAACCTATGTTTCTGTGTGAAGTTTATTCCTTTGGTTACCGGGAAACCCTCTGTGAGCCATTAAGTAGAAGCAGTTAACTTCTAGAGCTACACATAAACTATAAACCTACATGAACTTTGGTTGTTCTCATGTCACACAGACAGGATCAGCCACTGCATTTTAGACAGCTGAGCACCATGAAATACTGCACCCTGCCTCTCAGAAGGAAACATGGCGAAAATAATTAAACATGAAAATAAATAGAATGCTGAATTTTTCTATTACTTAGTACTATTAATTCTGTACAATTCAGACATTCATGTAATATGGGTCATTATATATTACTTAAAAATCATTCATACTATCATGTATGTTAAATAATCTTATTAGAAATTAAAAGATTGTTAAATGTACTCTCCTTAGACCCAACAATTGTGTTCTATTGTTAGGAAATATTAAGCCTCTATACAGAAGTTTAAAAACAAGTATATCTAACTAGATAGATACAGATATTGATAGATATAAGTATCATTATTATAGCTTCCTTATAAGCTACATTCTACACAATAATTATTCCCTTTGAAGAAAAATAGAGAGCAAGAAAAAGAAATAAATAATTTCATGATTATTTTGTATGAAGTAGGGAAGAGCTTAGTAGGAAGCATCAAGAATCTGCCTTCCCCACTAGGCCACAATTGCCCTGGAAGCAACAATTGCATGCTCTGATGTAAATATTTGGAATTGTGGAGTCCATTGAATGCTTGAAACCTCCAGAGGAAGGCTTGCGTTGTTAAACGCAGTTAGTTTTGGTAAATTTCAGCATATATAAGAATGAGCAAACTCTAAGGGATGGTGGAGGACAGGAAAGCCTGGCATGCTGCAGTCTATCAGATTGCAAAGAGTTGGATATGACTTTGTGATTGAACAACAACAATGTATACAAATATAGAAAAGTGGTAGTGGAGATACCTGAAGAGCTCTTTTGTGCTACATTGTATATAAGATATATATATATATATCAGTCCTGTCCGACTCTTTGTGACCCCATGGACTGTAGCTATCAGGCTCCTCCATCTATGGGATTTTCCAGTCAAGAGTGCTGGAGTGGATTGCCATTTCCTTCTCCAGGGGATCTTCCCGACCAGGAATTGAACCCTGGTCTCCCGCATTGCGGGCAGACGCTTTACCATCTGAGCCATATCTAGTGAATATATATATATATACTGTATTATATATAAAATATACTCTTATATATGCATGTATCTGTATGTGTATATCTATACATCTGTATATGTAATGCTCAAAATTCTCCAAGCCAGGTTTCAAAAGTACATGAACTGTGAACTTCCAGATGTTCAAGCTGGATTAAGGCAGAGGAACCAAGTGTCAAATTGCCGACATCTGCTGGGTCATAGAAAAAGCAAGAGAATTCCAGAAAAACATCTACTTCTGCCTTATGCCAAAGTCTTTAATTGTGCAGATCACTACAAACTGTGGAAAACTCTTCAAGAGATGGGACTACCAGACCACCTTACCTGCCTCCTGAGAACCCTGTGTGCTGGTCAAGAAGCAACAGTTAGAACCAAACATGGAACAATAGACTGGTTCAAAATTGGGAAAGGAGTACATCAAGGCTGTATATTGTTGCCCTGCTTATTTACCTTATATGCAGAGCACATCATGTGAAATGCCAGGCTGGATGAAGCACAAGCTGGAATCAAGATTGCCGGGAGAAATATCAATAACCTCAGATATGCAGATGACACCACCCTTATGACTGAGAGTGAAAAGGAACTAAACAGCCTCTTTATGAAAGTGAAAGAGGAGAGTGAAAAAGTTGGCTTAAAACTCAACATTCAAATAATGAAGCTCATGGCATCCGGTCCCATAATTTCATGGCAAATAGATGAGGAAACAATGGCAACAGTGACAGACTTAATTTTCTTGGGTTCCCAAATCACTGCAGATGGTGACTGCAGCCATGAAATTAAAAGATGCTTCTCCTTGAAAGAAAAGCCATGACCAACATAGACAACATATTGAAAAGCAGAGACATTACTTTGCTGACAAAGGTCCGTCTAGTCAAAGCTATGGTTTTTCCAGTAGTCATGTATGGATGTGAGAGTTGGACTGTGAAGAAAACTGAGCACCAAAGAATTGATGCTTTTGAACTGTGGTGTTGGAGAAGACTCTTGAGAGTCCCTTGGACAGCAAGGAGATCCAGCCAGTCAATTGTAACAGAAATCAGTCCTGAATATTCGTTAGAAGGACTGATGCTGAAGCTGAAACTCCAATATTTTTGGCCACCTGATATGAAGAACTGACTCATTGGAAAAAGACTCTGATGCTGGGAAAGATTGAAGGCAGGAGGAGAAGGGGACAACAGAGGATAAGATGGTTGGATGGCATCACTGACTCGATGGACATAAGTTTGAGCAAGCTCTGAGTGTTGGTGATAGACGGGGAAGCCTGGCGTGCTTCAGTCCATGGGGTTGCAAAGACGCAACTGAGGGATTGAACTGAACTGATACATCTGTTTGCTCCTGGGACAACTGCAACCTCTCTCAAGGCAGGAACTACTATTACCCACATTTTCCAGTTGAGGAATTTGATGCCAAGAAGGTGAGATTAGAACCCACTCTTGTTATAGAGTCTAGAACACCTAACTGCCATATTCTACTGCTTCTCAAAGAGGGAACCTTCTGAATGTAATGAAATTGTTTAAACTACCATATTCCACAAGGAATCACACACATCCATGATTATCGCTATGAAGCCATAGGGCTGCTTGGAAATATTGCAGTTTTTCTTAATAGAAGCCTTGCACTCACTTTTAAATAATTCAGTAACTATTTCTGAATGTCAATCATATGTAATATTCTATTCATTATGGCTTCTTTTAAAGAAAATGAAGTCACTGATCTTTGCCATGAACATTGACTAAAGTAATTGCTAAAGCATTTTCTTCAGGAATGTTTGGGCCATGGCAACTTTGAAATGATTGATTTAAGAAATCCTGATTAAAAAAAAAGGGAAGAATGGATACTGATACGTGAATTCAGTTCAGAATTTAAACAACCTTGAGTGTAAAAGACAAAAATAATATTTTCCTGGTTTTAAATAAATACATTAGTGTGTGTAGCATTTATTTTGGAGAAGGCAATAGCAAGCCACTCCAGTACTCTTGCCTAGAAAATCCCATGGATGGAGGAGCCTGGTAGGCTGCAGTCCATGGGGTCGCTAGGAGTCGGTCGCGAGTGAACGACTTCACTTTCACTTTTCGCTTTCACACAATGGAGAAGGAAATGGCAACCCACTCCAGTGTTCTTGCCTGGAGAATCCCAGGGACGGGGGAGCCTGTTGGGCTGCCGTCTATGGGGTCGCACAGAGTCGGACACGACTGAAGCGACTTAGCAGCAGCAGCAGCATTTATTTACAACAGGAAATCTAGTATTACATACTCAGAAATAATGCAAATTTGAATGTAATGCTGATCCCCTGTGTTCTCAAATGTCAAAAGGCTAAAGTTCTTGTCTTCTGGATGATGGACAGTTGTCTGAAGGAGAGATTTAGAGTCAGCGGGAAGGCCTGGGCAAGAAAGAGCAGAGAATCCCTGTTACAAAGCAGGAGACAGTCAGAACATGAACCCCAGGCTTCCCCATTTAGCTGGTATTCAAGTTCATGGTTGTGATTCCATTAGTCTCATGCTAATGCAGTCTTGCCTTCTGCTTTATTTCTGAGCCATATTTATTGTGTTTTGGAGAAGACACATTGTGAATAGGTAAGCTATTTTATTTCAGGTGGATCTAAAGTATAATAAGAACACATATGCTGATAATAAAATGTGAACATATATACAGCCTGGCCTTATTTCCAACTTGAATTCAGTTTTGTGTTGTTTATGACTTCTTTTGATTTTCTTTGCTCTTATTCTTATGCCATATGAATGACACAACACCACACATCTGGCTTTTGGTCATCTTTTATAGGATTCTATTTCATTCACCCTTCATCTTTTTGCTCTAGCAAAAAGGACATTTTAAGGACAAAGAATTAAGCTTCCCCTTCCCCAGCACTGATTCCTGGCACCCACGTCTCAGGTTGGCAGGGCTCACTACTTCCTATCATCTTCCTTGTTTCTAGGACACGCTGTGTGCCAACTGTCCCTTTAAAGAGCCTGCATGCTTAACATGCTTGGTCTGTGATGGTCAGTTTTGTGTCAACTAGTCGGGGCCACAGCGTTCCCAGAAACCTGGTGGACAATATTTTGTGTGTTTCTCTGATGGTGTCTTGATGAGATACACATGCTGAGTAAAGCAGGTTATCTGCCCAGTATGGATAGTTAGCATTCTAGCTATCTGAAGGTTTCCATAGACCGCAAGGTTGACCTTCTGTGGGGAAGGCGGGCTCCTCGTTCTGTCTGTTGGAGCTGGGAAACTGGTCTCTGGGCTTTGCTTGGCTCCTGAGCCTGTGGCTTTCAGACCTGAACTGTGTCAGCACCCTTGTCTCAGGCCTTGACCCAGCCTCCCAGGGCTCCACGTGCCAAAGACATCCTTGGAACTTCTCTGCCTCTGTCATGTGAGGCAATTTCTTATAATAAGTTTTATAGTAAATAAGTATACAGCAGTCCTTTGGAGAATCTTAACTAATACATGATCTTATTCTACTTGTCCCTGACATGTTATCTTAATTGTCAAAATGCCAGTCTTTTAAGGTCTTGATTAGTAAGAGATTGACCATAAAGATGCCCCCTGCACAACTGATAGAACAGCTTTTCACAGTGGGCACTGTGGCAGTCATGGGCCCTCATGATACATTATGAAGAGGGGTGATTATAAAGACTTTATGGGAAAGTTGGGCTTTACCAGATAGGCTTTAGTTTGAGGGACTGAAGAAGACAATATTTATTGATAGGCTTATAGGTACTGATCTCTGCAGTCATGATTCTTTTTGCAAACAGCAGAAACTGATTCTGATTTACTTGGACAGAAAAATAATTTATCATGAAGACTCAAAAATAGGCAAGAGGCAAGGTCACTGATAGGGCAAAAAACCTTCAAGGTCACCCTATGCTGACTTTGGCATTGACATGGCTTCTGATCAGTGGACGCACCTGTGGTGGCTAGCAGCCCCATGACTGGATGCCAGGCATCATCCTGCAAAAGCAGATCTAAACCTTTCCTGGATTTTTTTTTGTACCATCTGATTGGTTAGGATTATGATTATTGTATATGCCTTATTCCTATTACTCAGGAAAAGCAATTAACTGTTTTTTTTTTTTTTTTTTTGGAAGAGAAGGAAGAGGTCTGTCTTTCCCCAAATCTCAGTCCTCAAAAGCAGGAGTTTAGATTCTTAGGAGCAAAAGTATCACCAAATCCAAGAAAAAAAACAATCATAGTAGCTTTAAAGATAGTTTAAGAATTAATTCTCCAGAAAATATAAAAAGTACATATTATTAAGGGCTTTGTGCTGTTTGTGGGCTTCCCTGGTGGCTGAGCTGGTAAAGAATCTGTCTAAATGTGGGAGACTTGGGTTCAATCCCTGGATTGGGAAGATCTCTTAGAGAAGGAAACAGCTACACACTCCAGTATTCTGGCCTTGAGAATTCCATGAACTGTATAGTCCATGGGGTCGCAAATAGTTGGACATGACTGAGCGACTTTCACTTCCCTTCACTTGTTACTGTACTGTTTGTGCTTGATTCATGGGCATGGCTGGAGGTGGGGGTGGTGTGATGATGCTCTAGGGAGGCCAGGGTCTCTGTGCTGATACTTGTCACTTAACCAGTGGGGTGACTGTGATCCCAGAATCAGTAATAAAAGTCTGAAAATACTCCAACTGAATGAAGATGGCAGGGAGCTTAGTTGGAAAAGGTACATACATCAGAGTCACTCCTGTCTTACCTGGATTGTGATACAGATTCTAATGATTAACTTGACAAGGTTATTTTATTTTTATTTTTAAACCATCTGAGCTTGTTTTCCTAGCAGTAGAAATGGGAACAATGGCAACTTCTTTGGCTTTTGGTAACCATCAAGTGAGGTTATCCAAGTTAAAAGATGTATATATTATTTTATACAATTTACATATGATAGTCTGCATATCTAATTAATTGCTTTCTAAAATTGGCATAGAAATAAATGAATTGAGTAATTGTATGACAACTGTGCTATAAATTGTGGTAACTCAAGACATCATGGATTCAGAAAGATTTCTTTAGAACTGTGAGTATAATTCACACGTATTTATGAGCTCTATTTAGTCAATTAATTTGAAGTACCATTCCAGATTATGAAGCATGAAAAATATTCTCTTAAGAGAAGTTTAGGCAATCATTTGACCAAGGCCCAAGGTGTTGATTCTTATTACAAATTTCAGGCCATGAACAAAATATCTTCCATCCCTTGAACAAACTTACCTCTGCATAGTGTTGAAGTTTATGGTCACGGTGCTAATTTGGGCAGACATACTTTGAAATGTTATTATTCAGGGTTATAGCTGATGTCATTTGGAAACCCTACATCTAAAAATGGATTAAAGAAGCAAGTCTTTTGGTGGGAAGCATAAGTTAAAAAGAAAATTTCTAAACCTTCATTTACATGCTGAAATAGGGGAAGATAATTCTCATTACTTATGTTGCAATCCACATAAAGCAAATATAGAACTTCATTTTCTTTTGATCAGCAATTGGATGGAGATTGTGCAAATGCAATTAACCAGAGAATAGCAAACTCCATTTTTCTATTTTATTAAAGGTCAAAAGTTATCTAACACGCTTTCTTCTATTGAAAGGGAATTAAATAAAAGTTTGACCCTTAGTGAGTCAAAGTTGGATGAAAGACACAAAATATAAGTTGAATCTGCTGAACGACCTTGGTGAGAAGCAGGCTGGAGGCAGGAAGTAGGTGTCCCCACCACTGGTGAGAGGAAGAGGAAATGAGGCAGACAGGTGATGCGGCGCTTGTGTTGCTTATTTTCATAGAATCGACCCCACATGAAAGGAACTGTTATTCTGTCAGGGAGGGTCAGAGGATTTTGTTTCCTCCAGATCCCTTGTTAAAGGTGGGGGGAGGGCTATCAGCCATTATAGAATGATATACGATAAGCTTTTCTTGTTTACAATTGAACAACAAGATGGAAACAATCCAAACATCCTCCAAAGGATGAGTGAGTAAACAAAATGTGGTAAACGCATACAATGGAATATTAGTCTTAATGAGAAATGAAATTCTTCCACAGGTTAAAATGTGGATGAACCTTAGAAATATTATGCTAAGTGAGACAAAACACACACAACTATAGATACCAGGAGGCAGGTAGTGAAAGTAAAAGTGAAAGTGAAGTCGCTCAGTCGTGTCCGACTCTTTGCAACCCCATGGACTGTAGCCTACCAGGCTCCTCTGTCCGTGGGATTCTCCAGGCAAGAATACTGGAGTGGGTTGCCATTTCCTTCTGCAGGGGATCTTCCCGACCCAGGGATCGAACCCAGGTCTCCTGCATTGCAGGCAGATTCTTTAACCTCTGAGCCACCAGGGAAGCCTAGGGGAGGGACAAATTGGGAGATTGGATCAACAGGTACACACTGCTATGTGTAAAATGGATAACAAATGAGAACTTACTGCGTAGCTCAGGGAACTCTACTCTACTTGATACTCTGTCATGACCTATATGGGAAAAGAATCTAAAAAGAGTGGATGCAAATATAACTGAGTTACTTTGCTGTACATCTGAAACTAACACAACTTTGTAAACCTATTGTACTTCAGTAAAAATAGACAGTTCTCCCCATGGAAAAAGAAAACTGGTTTCTTTGTGGGTAAAAAAATCCCAATAAATCAAAAAGGACAAATATGGCATCATTCCACTTATATAAGGTATCTAGAAAAAGCAAATTAATAGAGACAAAAATTATACAAATGGTTCCTAGGGACTGAAGGGAGGAGACAATGAGGAGTTATTGTTTAAAGGGTACAGAGCTTCTGTTCATGATGAAAAAAGTTTTTGAAATGGATAGCAGTGATGGTTGGGCAATATTGTGAATATACTTAGTGCCACTGGATGGTAGACTTAAAAATGGTAAAAACGGTGCATTTTATGTTATGTAGATTTTATCACAAAAAAAAAAGTTCTAGGGGGGATGAAATAGCAGTGTGGAATAGTTGTAGAAAATTCTTATTAATTTTTATCTGAAATAAGGACATTTTAGAATTTTACTCTATTATTTGCCATGGATCAGACATGCAACTTGCTTCCTTTTCAATGCCAAAACTGAGTGCAAATGTCATGAGAGTTAGTTGCTAATATTTCATCAGTACACACAAAGGCCTCAAATGTAACTAATTTCTTCATGAAAGATAGATGCCAAAGAGCCCTCCCTTAGTATCTGCAGGCTTGACCACATGACCCCTTGGAAATTTATCTGCAAGCCTTTCCCACCTTTCTGTGTGACCTTCTGCTATAGTTTCAGGATTGGGAGTGGAGGTTGCTTATTCTAGAGACAGAAGCATTATTGATTCCTGTTTTTTAGGGCAATTGCACTGACAAGGCAGCAGCATTCTATGAATTAGTTGGGAGCCAGTGAGTCAGAACCCAGGTAGGATGTATACATAGAGAGAGACAAAGTGTATGAGACATCATGAAACACCATATAGACTCTCTTGTGCCTTGAAATCTAAGGAAGTCTTGTTTCAAAAGAACAGTTTCTGTGAATGAATTCGTGGAGACGGGTTGGAAATGAACAGGTTATCAATATATGGTTCCTTGGCTATATCCCAAGGCTATATACTTATTACACTTACCTGAGTTTCCATTTTGCTTTTAGTTCTTAATTTGGAATGTAGCTGTCCTCATGTACTACAGTTACTTTTTAAATTACTCTAAAGCTTTGAAAAACTGGTGGTGGGAATGCAAACTAGTACAGCCACTATGGAGAACAGTGTGGAGATTCCTTAAAAAACTGGAAATAGAACTGCCTTATGACCCAGCAATCCCACCGCTGGGCATACACACTGAGGAAACCAGAATTGAAAGAGACACGTGTACCCCAATGTTCATTGCAGCACTGTTTATAATAGCCAGGACATGGAAGCAACCTAGATGTCTATCAGCAGATGAATGGATAAGAAAGCTGTGGTACATATACACAGTGGAGTATTACTCAGCCATTTAAAAGAATACATTTGAATCCGTTCTAATGAGGTGGAAGACACTGGAGCCTATTATACAGAGTGAAGTAAGCCAGAAAGAACTGTTAGATTTTGTTTTGATCAAAGAACATTAGTTTTTGTGGATAGATAAGTTAACATAATTCATCAATTTGAAAGATTTTAATGAAAATTCATAGTACCCTGGAAAATTCTATAAAAATTAATATTTAATCATAGAGAAGCTTTTTACTGAAAACAGTTCCCTGAGGCATGTACTAATCTCCAGTTAAGGGCTGGTGAATCATGTCCTTTGTACGCTGTTTTATTTTGCTTTGTTTCTTTCTCTTGTATTTCTCTTACTGAGTTCTTTAATTTTGCAACATATGGAGAGGGCGAGGGTGGGATGATTTGGGAGAATGGCACTGAAAAATGTATATTATCGTATGTGAAACGAATCACCAGTCCAGGTTTGATGCATGAGGCAGGATGCTCGGGGCTGGTGCACTGGGATGACCCAGAGGGATGGAATGGGGAGGGAAGTGGGAGGGGGTTCAGGATGGGGAACACATGTACACCCGTTGTGGATTCATGTCAATGTATGGCAAAACCACTACAGTATTGTAAAGTAGTTAACCTCCAATTAAAATAAATAAATTTATATTTAAAAAGCAACATATTATAAAAAAAGTCTATCATCTCTCTTTCATGGAACTGCATAATAGCAAATATTATCACAAAAAAGTAATGAAGCTTAAATGTAGCAAACTCATTTGAGGATAACTGACAGTTTATCTTAAGAAATCGTAGTCAATCAAAGTTGTTTTTTTTTTTTTTAGATTGAAAAAACTATAAAACTTTGTTCTCTGAAATTAAGTCACCTAAAATAATCTTCAAATCACTTTGAAGAATCCAGTAGATTTTATTGAAGGGTTTCTTTAGTAATATTTATATCTGTCTCTTATACACATCTAGATGTGTATAAGAGACAGCCCTTAGAGAAGGAAACAGCTACACACTCCAGTATTCTGGCCTTGAGAATTCCATGAACTGTATAGTCCATGGGGTCGCAAATAGTTGGACATGACTGAGCGACTTTCACTTCCCTTCACTTGTTACTGTACTGTTTGTTGAGAGTCCCCTCTTTCATGGAACTGCATAATAGCAAATATTATCACAAAAAAGTAATGAAGCTTAAATGTAGCAAACTCATTTGAGGATAACTGACAGTTTATCTTAAGAAATCGTAGTCAATCAAAGTTGTTTTTTTTTTTTTTTAGATTGAAAAAACTATAAAACTTTGTTCTCTGAAATTAAGTCACCTAAAATAATCTTCAAATCACTTTGAAGAATCCAGTAGATTTTATTGAAGGGTTTCTTTAGTAATATTTATATTTACAACTTAACTTTGCTTCTGATTTTGTATTTTATCCAAAGAGAGAGAAAAAAGTCTTTATTTTGGAAAACTTATTGTGATAGAAGATGGGGGTAGTCATAAAATGTGGATGCTAACAGTCAGGTGAAATCATTTCTGTCTAACTTCCCCAGAGTTCTCAGGGAGAGTTTTGTTGCTTATGTTTTGTGGTTGTTCTTTATTTGCTTGTTTTTACATTTATACTTTCAGATTTCCTTCTGGAGCAAGTTCCTTTGGTCTATAAGTTCTGAATCAACATGCTATGTGTGATATTGAAACACCATATAGACTCTCTTGTGCCTTGAAATCTAAGGAAGTCTTGTTTCAAAAGAACAGTTTCTGTGAATGAATTTGTGGAGACAGGTTAGAAATGAACAGGTTATCAATATCTGGTTCCTTGGCTATATCCCAAGGCTATATACTTATTACACTTACCTGGGTTTCCATTTTGCTTTTAGTTCTTAATTTGCAATGTGGCTGTCCTCATGTACTACAGTTACTTTTTAAATTACTCTAAAGCTTTGAAAAATTGGTGGTGGGAATGCAAACTAGTACAGCCACTATGGAGAACAGTGTGGAGATTCCTTAAAAAACTGGAAATAGAACTGCCTTATGACCCAGCAATCCCACTGCTGGGCATACACACTGAGGAAACCAGAATTGAAAGAGACACGTGTACCCCAATTTGGTGGGAATGCAAACTAGTACAGCCACTATGGAGAACAGTGTGGAGATTCCTTAAAAAACTGGAAATAGAACTGCCTTATGACCCAGCAATCCCACTGCTGGGCATACACACTGAGGAAACCAGAATTGAAAGAGACACGTGTACCCCAATATTCATCGCAGCACTGTTTATAACAGCCAGGACATGGAAACAACCTAGATGTCCATCAGCAGATGAATGGATAAGAAAGCTGTGGTACATATACACAGTGGAGTATTACTCAGCCATTAAAAAGAATACATTTAAATCAGTTCTAATGAGGTGGATGAAATTGGAGCCTATTATACAGAGTGAAGTATGCCAGAAAGAACTGTTAGACTTTGTTTTGATCAAAGAACATTAGTTTTTGTGGATATATAAGTTAACATAATTCATCAATTTGAAAGATTTTAATGAAAATTCATAGTACCCTGAAAAATTCTATAAAAATTAATATTTAATCATAGAGAAGCTTTATACTGAAAACAGTTCCCTGAGGCATGTACTAATCTCCAGTTAAGGGCTGGTGAATCATGTCCTTTGTACACTGTTTTATTTTGCTTTCTTTCTATTGTATTTCTCTTACCGAGTTCTTTAATTTTGCAACATATGGAGAGGTCAAGGGTGGGATGATTTGGGAGAATGGCATTGAAGCATGTATATTATCATATGTGAAATGAATCACCAATCCAGGTTTGATGCATGAGACAGGGTGCTCGGGGCTGGTACACTGGGATGACCCAGAGGGATGAAATGGGGAGGGAGGCAGGAGGGGGGTTCAGGATGGGGAACACATGTACACCCGTTGTGGATTCATGTCAATGTATGGCAGAACCACTACAGTATTGTAAAGTAGTTAACCTCCAATTAAAATAAACAAATTTATATTTAAAAAGCAACATATTATAAAAAAGTCTATCATCTCTCTTTCATGGAACTGCATAATAGCAAATATTATCACCAAAAGTCATGAAATTTAAAGGTAGCAAACTCATTTGAGGATAGCTGACAGTTTAACTTAAGAAATTGTAGTCAATCAAAGTTTGTTTTTTTTTTTTTTTAG
>SJYT01050249.1:142194-152826 GCA_006410635.1 Cephalophus harveyi | reverse complement strand
AGCATCTTAAAAAGCAGAGACATTACTTTGCCAACAAAGGTCCATCTAGTCAAGGCTCTGGTTTTTCCAGTAGTTATGTATGGATATGAGAGTTGTACTATAAGTAAAGCTGAGCACTGAAGAATTGATGCTTTTTAACTGTGGTGTTGGAGAAGAATCTTGAAGGTCCCTTGGACTACAAGGACTTCCAATGAGTTCATCCTAAAGAGATCAGTCCTGGGTATTCATTGGAAGGACTGATGTTGAAGCTGAAACTCCAATACTTTGGCCATCTGATGTGAAGAGCTGACTTATTTGAAAAGACCCTGATGCTGGGAAAGATTGAAGGCAGGAGGAGAAGGAGACAATAGAGGATGAGATGGTTGGATGGCTCAATGGACATGAGTTTGGGTGAACTCTGGGAGTTGATGATGGACAGGGAGGCCTGGCATGCTGCAGTTCATTGAGTCACAAAGAGTCGGACATGACTGAGCGATTGAACTGAATTCAAGTTGGTTCTTTAAAGAAAATTAACTGGATAATAGACTCATGCTGTTTGCTTTCTATATTAGGCAACTTTTAAGCATAAAGTGAAAAAGTCTGAGGAGATGTAATGCATTTTAAATGAACTTGATAACTTCTGTGTCTTTATAAGGCTCAAACATAATTTATATTCTGATACATTTATATTCTAATAAATGAGAAAAAGTTTGTTGAATCATCACGTATCCTATATATCTGGGGGCTACTTTTCTACCTATTAGAACTAGAACTCTAATTGTTATTGTCATTTGGGGTCCATCAAGTTCATGAATGAGCTTCCTAGGTGGTGCTAGTGGTAAAGAAAGTGACGGCCAATGCAGAAAATATAAGAGATGTGAGTTTGACCCCTGGGTCTATTCTTGCCAGGAGAATCCCATGGACAGAGGACGCTGGAGGGCTATAGTCCATATGGTCGCACAGAATTGGACATGACTAAAGAGATGTAGCACACACACACGCAAGTTCATGACTCTCACACCTAAGTTATTTCAAAGCGTTGTTTAAAAAACCAAGAAACTACTAGGAATACCTTCTCTAATTTCCTTAATATCTGTTGCGTGATCTCTTACCTAGGAATTGTTCTTTTTTTCCTCTTTGTCTGATGTTCTGAATTCTTGGATAGGCACAGGAAAGTTTTTACAGCAGAATCTTGTTTTTTACAGAAAGAAGCAAATTCCAGAAACAGTTGCTAGGAAACAACCACATTCTCTGTTCCTTAGATATCTTACTGTACATTATCTGCTCAGTAAAATTATGTGAACACATGAATGATTTTACAAATGGGGGTGGGAGGGAAGGAGTCAGAGAGGTAAATTGCTCAAAATTCCACAATGAAGAGGTAAAGGAAGCATTCCTGAGTTGTGTTCCTTTTCAAAGTCTTTTCCTGCTACTCTGAGGACCTGCAGGAAGAGTGGGGGACTCTGCCCACTGCTCATGTCTCCATGTGGCCTGAAGAGTCGATGAACACAGACCTTGATTTACTTCATGCCCGCTCCCTTACACACGTTGTAGGCATCCTTTAAATGATTATTTAAAAAATCAACACATCTCATTCTTTAATTTACCTCTAAATTTCACTTTGTGGGATGATAGTCACCTTTTGCATATATATTTTCTATGAACGCTTTTGACACAAGTTGCTGATTTGCCCCTATTTTTTGCCCTGGGGCTATTTCTTAAAATGAGACAACGTTTAAAGAATCACTAAACAAAAAACGTTGTGCATAAAATGTATGGCAAAAATGATAAAGGCTTCACTGAGTTGCTTTACCCTGCTTGATAAAGAAGATCACTTCTAAGTTGTTGCCTCTTCTTCATTAGTTTCAAGGTGGCTGCTCATTAAAACCATGCATTAGGGAAGTCACAAAATAAGGGGAAGCCTAGGACCTGCAGTTACTTGCAAATAGTGCATCTTTCCCTTTCCAAGAACTCCAAGGGAGAAAGCATGTCATTCAACAAGGACACATGGGTGCTACATTGATTGGAATGGAAAAGGCATGGAAATTACTATGCATAATGGGTCTTGTTAGAAAGCAATTACCATAGCAACTGTGGCCTCATAGACTGTACTGAATGATGGAATTTATTTCAGCATAATCACCCAGTCTTTTCCTGTATATCCTTCCCTGGAGACAATGAATCCGTGTAACACAGCTACACAGAAAATTATCCTGCTTGGAAAGGAGTTCTCTCTTTAATATATGCTGGCTAATGTATAAATATCAGTATTTGATGAGAAATTGTCTTTGGTAGTTACCCTTTCAGAGACATTAGGTTAAAACATTCTATGTAAAAGCTGAAATAGTCACCTTTGTGATCTGAATACAAATAAGAGAAGGAAGAATAAGCAAATGTGTGTACTTTTTCTACAGGATCATGAAATTATAACCTCTGGCTATTCAAGTAAATTAAACTATTAATTAAATTGTGATCATTCAATTACCCTTTTCCCTCCATTTTTGAGCTTTCTTTTCAGATACTTCAATTCACAGCATTCATTACAGAATGGTCATGATGCTTTTCCTCTGATGAGGTTATTAATAGCAAACTTGACTGGCTTCCCTGGTAGCTCAGCTGGTAAAGAATCTGCCTGCAATGCAAGAGTCCCCAGTTTGACTCTTGGGTAGGGAAGATCTGCTGGAGAAGGGATAGGCTACCCACTCTGTGTTCTTGGGCTTCCCTGATGGCTCAGCTAGTAAAGAATTCTCCTGCAATGTGGGAGACCTGGGTTTGATCCCTGGGTTGGGAAGATGCCCTGGAGAAGGGAATGGCTACCCACTCCTGTATTCCGACCCAGAGAATTCCATGGACTGTATAGCCCATGGGTTACAAAGAATAGGACTTGACTGAGTGGCTTTTATTTTGACTGTTTTCAAACACATGTTGAAGTGTGTGTTCATCTCTACGATTTTCATTTTGAAGAAGAAAGATTCTGTTTTCACAGAGTAAATGAACTTTTAAAAGCCTAGAGTCTAGTCAGCAGGTGCATATTATTCATAATCCTATAATTATGCTGCTGAAAGAGGATTTTTGTCACCTGCCATTAGTGAAATGGCTCAAGGATGCATCTCCCTGGGGTGTTTATACTGCCTGACATCCTACAATATGCTCTGCCCACACAAGGAGTTTTTTCACAGAACGCTGCAGCTTTCCTTCTTTCCTATAATTTAACTAAGAATAAAATCCACCTCAGCTTTGATTTAGGGACCGGGGATTTTAACTCTTCCAGCAACAACAACAAGTCAGCTGGTTGCATGATCACCTGTTGAATTCACCATCTAAAACTAATGTCCAAAGATCTCCTTGCTCTTTCCTAACCTAGATGACATGTGCCATGAAATGAGACTTACCCTCATAAAATGGGCTTTCTGTTAAGTTCAAACTTCTCATTAAATTTAAATATGACTTCCTTCTATTAATGTGGCTCATCATGAACCCCAAGAGGAGACCTTTAATTCTAAACTGTTTAAAGGAACAAAAATTAAGCTCAGCACCATTTGGCTGAGTCCTCTTAGTTAAAAATCAAGTGAGTGATTTTTAAATCAATAGAGAGAAAGGCCAGTAACACCATCTTAAGAAAATTTGATTACACCTTAATGCTCCAGGTCCTCCAAAATGGGTGCTTTTCCTCCATCCCCAAGAGTCTCCTGGAATGAAAGCTCAGGGTAGATCCAGAGAGAAGGGAGGTTGCCCTAAACAAAGGGGATGGGACATGTAGTCCTATGTGCTGAATGAAGCCACTCCCATCATGCCCTATTCCTTGTCTCCCCATGGAGAGAAAACATAATAGGTGTGTAGAGTTCATATTCCTCTTGATTTTACCTGTTTTTTTTTTTTTTTTTGGTGTGTGTGTGTGTGTGTGAAACTATGATATCAGACTTTAAGTTGTACAGGACTCATCCATTCACATCTCATTCAAGCTGTGTTCTATGTTCCCCTGGCCCTTCTGAAAGCAAGCAGCCCAGGGCTCTGGCAGGTGGCCCAGGAAGGGCTGCAGACATGCTTCAGTATTTTTTAAATGTGTAGTTCTGTTCACTGTCTTATTTCTTTTTTGATGATAGCTGCTGCTAAGTTGCTTCAGTTGTGTCTGACTCTGTGAACTCATAGACTCTAGCCTGCCAGGCTTCTCTGTCTATGGGATTCTTCAGGTAAGAATACTGGAGTAGGTTGTCATTTCTGCTTCCAGGGGATCTTCCCAACCCAGAGATTGATCCTGCATCTCCCGTACTGCTGGTAGATTCTTTGCTGTTGAGCCACCAGGGAAGACCAACACCCCTGGGCAAAGCTTCTTGTTCTGGATGACCAAGACCCCGACCCTGTCTGCTCAAAGCCCTGGGACCCTGCAACCTAGCTTATCTTGGCCCCAAACCTCAAAGCTCCCAAACAGCTCCCAGCCATAAGCTGTTTGTAATTTTCAGTCTGTTCTCAGGATTTTGTTTAACACTTGATTCAGCTACAGCAAGACTATAACTCTCATACATGACAAACCAAGGATGGATGAAGGCTTTGTGAGATCTCCCTCGAACTCTTTTATGACAAGTGTGTTTACACAGAAGTTCAGGACGTCCCTGGTGGCTCAGAAAGACTGGATTCTTTCCCTGGGTTGGGAAGATTCCTTGCAGAAGGAAATGGCTACCCACTCCAGTATTCTTCCCTAGAGAATTCCATGGACAGAGGAGACTGGTGGGCTACAATCCACGGGGTTGCAAAGAATTGGACAAGACTGAGCGACTCACATTTTCACTTTCACAAAGTGAGCATAATTTTCCAGAGTCCAGTCATCCCTCAGACCTACAACCTGGAGAAGCACCGTTACCTGGAAGCAACTTCTCAGCATCTTTTTTTCTTTTCCAGAGTATTCTTTGGAAATAAGAAGTAAAGCACATGGTAATGTGTCACCACTAACAACAAGGAGAGAAATTCTATAAAATTTTAAATTCCAAAGATAGGAATAGGAGTAGAAAAGAAGTGAAAGTGAAAGTTGCTCAGTCTTGTCTGACTCTTTGTGACCCCATGGACTGTATAGTCCATGGAATTCTCAGGGCAAGAATACTGCAGTGGGTAGCCTTTCCCTTCTCCAGGCGATCTTCCCAGCCAGGGATTGAACCAGGTGGAACCCAGGTCTCCCACATTGCAGGTGGATTTTTTACCAGCTAAGCCACAAGGGAAGCCCAATAATACTGGAATGGATAGGCTATCCCCTCTCCAGAGTATCTTCCTGACTCAGGAATCGAACCAGGGTCTCCTGCTTTGCAGGCAGATGCTTTACCAACTGAGCTATCAAGGAAGCCTGTAGAAAAGAAGAGGTTACTCTTAATTATCTTTTATCTTCCACACCTGCTTCTACTCTGCCTCCTTGACACCGCCCCCCAAAACTGCCCATGCTCTGAACCATTGTTCTTGGATCTCTGCCTCTTATCTCACACACTCAGTAAGGCATCAAGATCTGTGCACAAAACCACTTTAATTACCTTCAAATCCATCACCAATTCTCCATTATTTTCAAATGCAAATCAAATCATGACATTTTTGCTAAAACTTCTTAATCATCCTATCAATCTTTGTCATTCCTAAGATGCTATTTAAAGTCTTTAGCTTATAAAAACCATGCAATGTTCCAGTTTTCAAATAATGGAGATTCAGCCTAATATATAATACAATATGAAAACATATAAAAATGTATTGTTATGTATATATATATATATATATACACACATACATATACATATAGTTTTCTTCCTCTAGGCTCTTGCACATTCAGAGTTCTCCCCATTTAAGGCCTTTCTGTTGTGTCTACCATCTGCAGAGAGCCCACTCACATAGGGCCAGTGTCTTTTCCAAGTGGTTGTCCTTGACCATGACAACTTTGTGCCTGCTGCTACTTAACATATTTTACTGTGCTGTGTAGTCAAGGGTCATCCTTTTTGTCTCTGTGCAGATGGTGAATTCATCCAAAGCACGGCTGTGGATAGTTGCTCCAACTTAAAATAGATTAGGGTCACTGCAGGCGGCTGGAGGCCTGACCAGCACCACAGAAAATTCTTACAGCACTCAGTCTTTGAAGAGGAGGTGCTCAGTGAGCTCTGTTGTCAGCTGTGTTGATGTAAACCAGGCTTCTGTCACCTGTGTAGTAATCCTGATCACATGTTTAACGTGAATCTCTTATTAAGTAAGTAACCAGAAGAGTCCAAATTATGAAAAACCCCGTAGAAGCACTGCCCTATACTCTTCAAGAATAACAATGTCATTAAAAACAAAAAAGTTGGACTTTTCTACATTAAAGGAGATGGAATAGACATGATATTTTAATGTAATTAAATGGGTAAATTTTTGATTGCATTCTTGATTGTCATAAAAAGTAACCGTAAAGGTCACTAGTTGGGAAATTATAAAAACTTGAATAGGGAAATTAGTGTACTAGATATTGTCAGATTAAATTTCCTGAGTGTGATAATTATATAGTATTTTATTAAGCAAAATACCCTGCCAGATATTTGAAGGTAAAGTTTCATGTGTCTTTATGTTTTCAAATGGATCAGTCCTCAGTTTATGGTTGGATGGACATATGTACACTCACACACACATATTCAGAGGGAGAAAGAGAGAGAGAGGGAAAAAGAATGTAGCAAATATTAAAAAGTAATGAATTTTGGTGAGTAACATGGATATGCATTGTATATTCTTGCAATTTTTCATGATCAGAAATTACTTTAAAAGTTTAAGTGGAAAACTTCACTTCAGTTCAGTCATTCAGTCATGTTCTACTCTTTGCGACCCCATGGACTGCAGCACGCCAAGCTTTCCCGTCCATCACCAGCTCTCAGAGCTTGTGCAAACTCATGTCCATTGAGGCAGTGAAGCCATCCAACCATCTCATCTTCTGTTGTCCCCTTCTCCTCCTGCCCTCAATCTTTCCCACCGTCAGGGTCTTTTCCAATGATTAGGCTCATTACATCAGGTGGCCAAAGTAGTGGAGCTTCAGCTTCAGTCCTTCCAATGAATATTCAGGGTTGATTTCCTTTCAGATTGACTGATTTGTTCTCCTTGCATCCAGGGGACTCCTGAGAGTCTTCTCCAACACTACAGTTTCCAAGCATCAATTCTTCAGCAGTCAACCTTCTTTGTGGTTGAACTCACATCCATACATGACTACTGGAAAAAAAAACAAAAACAAAAACACAGCTTTGACTAAATGGAGCTTTGTTGGCAAAGTGATATCTCTGCTTTTTAATACACTAAGTTTGCCATAGCTTTCCTTCCAAGGAGCAAGAGCCTTAATTTCATGGCTACAGTCACTCTCCACCATGATTGTGGAGCCCAAGATGATAAAATCTGTCACTGTTTCCATGTTTCCCATCTATTTGCCATGAAGTGATGGGACCTAATACCATGTTCTTCATTTTTTGACTGTTGAGTTTTAAGCCAGCTTTTTCACTCTCTTTTCACCTTCATTAAGAGGCTCTTTAGTTCCTGTTTGCTTCTGCCCTTAGCATTGTATCATCTGAATATCCGAGGTTATTGATATTTCTCCCAGCAATCTTGATTCCAGCTTGTGCTTCATCCAGTCTGGCATTTCACAAGATGTACTCTCATATAAGTTAAGTAAGTCTTAAAGTAATAACCGAAATCTGAAGGCAGTAATATATGACCCATGAAGATATTGCAGGCAGTAAAACCAGTAAGTGCAAAGGGCCAGTGGTAGAAGCACATCTGCCACGGGAGACTAGTGAACCCTAAGAGAGTAGGAGGGCATGTTGTGTGAGGGATGGGGGCCCAGAGGCTGGATAACCCACACAGGGCCTTAGAGACAACTCCTAGGAACTAGACTTCAGATACTTGTTTGGAGTTCTCAGCCTATATACGAAAATGACTATGATGCTTTCTCATTATTTTTATGCTCTTTTCCTTAGAAAGTGATATTAATGTACAGAACTAGGGATATGAAATGGAGAATAAGGAACAAACTCATTCATAATCAATTACAGAAGTTCAATTTTATATTGAAATTTTTGTGAAATATTTTTGTGAACAACCATCTCAAAATAATGTCTGTCTGTGATGTGCTTAGGAATGTCAGTGTCCAAAGATTCCCAGGTGAATTCTGTGTTTATAAAATTATAAAAGGGACTAATGTTTCCAGGACTTTGAAGAATGAATATTATTTTAATAATTATTACAATGATGACATTATCCCTTGTTTCAATAATTCACACATGCTTCATTTAAAGTTGGAACTAATCACTAAATATACCACTTATGTGGATAGAGAGACAATAATCTGAGATTATTCTTTCAATTTTGTGAGAATTTCTGTACATTTTGTTTATCACTATTTATTGCATCTGTTTGTGCTGCTCCCTTATTTCATGATTAGATTATCTAACAATCTTAATACTTCTTGATTTATGTTTATTTATTAATTCTGGTTTTTCTGCTCTCATGTACTCTTATGATTTTTATAGTTATATTTGTACTTTTATTCAGCTCAATTCAGTTCAGTCGCTCAGTTGTGTCTGACTCTTTGCGACCCAATGAACTGCAGCATGCCAGGCCTCCCTGTTCATCATCAACTCCTGGAGTCCACACAACCAATGTCCATTGAGACTGTGATGCCATCCAACCATCTCATCCTCTGTCACTCCCTTCTCCTCCTGCCCTCAATCTTTCCCAGCATCAGGGTCTTTTCACATGAGTCAGGTCTTCACCTCAGGTAGCCAAAGGATTGGAGTTTCAGCTTCAACATCAATCCTTCCAATGAAAACCCAGGACTGATCTCCCTTAGGATGGACTGGTTGGATCTCCTTGCAGTCCAAGGGACTCTGAAGAGTCCTCCCTCAACACCACAGTTCAAAAGCATCAATTCTTCAGAGCTCAGCTTTCTTTATAGCCCAATCCTCACATCCATAAATGACCACTGGAAAAACCACAGCCTTGACTAGATGGACCTTTGTGGACAAAGTAATGTCTCTGCTTTTTAATAGGTTAGTCATAACTTTCCTTTCAAGGGATAAGTGTCTTTTAATTTCATGGCTGAAATCACCATCTGCAGTGATTTTGGAGCCCCCCAAAATAAAGTCTGACACTGTTTCCCCATCTATTTCCCATGAAGTGATGGGACCAGATGCCAAGATCTTCGTTTTTCCGAATATTGAGCTTTAAGCCAACTTTTTCACTCTCCTCTTTCACTTTCATCAAGAGGCTTCCTCTTCACTTTCTGCCATAAGGGTGGTGTCATCTGCATATCTGAGGTTATTGATATTTCTCCCGGCAATCTTGATTCCAGCTTGTGTTTCTTCCAGTCCAGCGTTTCTCATGATGTACTCTGCATAGAAGTTAAATAAACAGGGCGACAATATACAGCCTTGATGTACTCCTTTTCCTATTTGGAACCAGTCTGTTGTTCCATGTCCAGTTCTGACTGTTGCTTCCTGACTTGCATATATGTTTCTCAAGGGGCAGGTCAGGTGGTCTGGTATTCCCATCTCTTTCAGAATTTTCCAGTTTATTGTGATCCACAGAGTCAAAGGCTTTGGCATAGTCAATAAAGCAGAAATAGATGTTTTTCTGGAACTCTCTTACTTTTTCGATGATCCAGCGGATCTCTGGTTCCTCTGCCTTTTCCAAAACCAGCTTGAACATCAGGAAGTTCACAGTTCATGTATTGCTGAAGCCTGGGTTGGAGAATTTTGAACATTACTAGTGTGTGAGATGAGTGCAATTATGCAGTAGTTTGAGCATTCTTTGGCTTTGCCTTTCTTAGGAATTGGACTGAAAACTGACCTTTTCCAGTCCTGTGGCCACTGCTGAGTTTTTCAAATTTGCTGGCATATTGAATGCAGCACTTTCACAGCATCATCTTTCAGGATTTGAAATAGCTTCAACTGGAATTCCTTCACCTCCACTAGCTTTGTTCATAGTGATGCTTCCTAAGGCCCACTTGACTTCACATTCCAGGATGTCTGGCTCTAGGTGAGTGATCACACTATTGTGATTATCCGGGTCATGAAGATCTTTTTTGTCTAGTATTTCTGTGTATTCTTACCACCTCTTCTTAATATCTTCTGCTTCTGTTAGGTTCCCTATCATTTCTGTCCTTTANCTAAGGCCCACTTGACTTCACATTCCAGGATGTCTGGCTCTAGGTGAGTGATCACACTATTGTGATTATCCGGGTCATGAAGATCTTTTTTGTCTAGTATTTCTGTGTATTCTTACCACCTCTTCTTAATATCTTCTGCTTCTGTTAGGTTCCCTATCATTTCTGTCCTTTATCAAGCCCATCTTTGCATGAAACGTTCCCTTTCCTTTTCCTTTATTTTATTTACCTTTTACTAGCTTTTTGAGAGTGTTTAAATAATTATGTTCAATATCTTTTTAATTGGTGAAAATATATGAATTATGAACTTTCCAATAAAAGTGCTTTTTTAGTTATATCTGATAAGTTTTTATATTTTGTTATTATATTCTGAATTTCATTTCATATTTCCTCTCTGAACCAAGATTTGTTTAAGAAAGAGTTTTAAAACTTTGCATTAGAAGAGGCATGTTATAATTCTGTTAGTAGATTTTTGCTTTATTGAATTTTGATTAGTATTTTCTATACTATTTTTG
>SJYT01050249.1:112956-128543 GCA_006410635.1 Cephalophus harveyi | reverse complement strand
GAAGAGTTGACTCATTGGAAAAGACTCTGATGCTGGGAGGGATTGGGGGCAGGAGGAGAAGGGGACGACCGAGGATGAGATGGCTGGATGGCATCACGGACTCGATGGACGTGAGTCTAAGTGAACTCTGGGAGTTGGTGATGGACAGGGAGGCCTGGTGTGCTGCAATTCATGGGGTCACAAAGAGTCAGACATGACTGATGGACTTAACTGAACTGAACTGTGCAGCTTTTTGTGTGGACATAAGTTTTCAACTCCTCTGATAAATACCAATGAGAAAGATTGCTGGATCCTATGGTAAGAAAATGTTCAGCTTTGTGAAAAACCGCAAAACCACCTTCCAAAGTGGATTGCTCCATTTTGTATTCCCAGCAGCAATGAGTGCAGGTTCCTGATACTCTGCATCCTCACCCAAGTTGGGCATTTCCCATGTTTTGGATTCTAGTTATTTTACAAGGTGTGTAGCCAGATCTATTTCCTTTTAATACTACTGGGATATTATTGTTAAATGAAAACCTATTATTCACTTTCTAAGATCTGTGTACATTACAGGCACCATTGTATCACTTGTCAAACCTCTTTCTTCTTTGATAATTACATAGACAAATGTAAGGTTTCAAGCCACTCATTAGACACCATACATGGTGAAAACCATTGTCACAAAAATATGGTTTCCCTGGTAGCTCAGAGGTAAAGAATCCATCTGCCAATGTAGGGGATGTAGTTTCAATCCTGGATCAGGAGGGGATCCCTCCAAGAAGATACTCTGTTGAAGGAAATGGTAACCCATTCCAGTATTCTTGCCTGGGAATTCCCATGGACAGAGGAGTCTGTCAGGCTACATTTCATAGGGTTGCAAAGAAGTTGGACATGACTTAGCAACTAAACAGCAAAAATTTTCAGCTATGTGAGAGAAATTTTTCTTTTATAAGGAGGACATTGAGATTTCAGAGAAGAAAAACCTGTGCAGTTTGCCAAATGTGATAAGGAGCAATGCTACTGTGGATTAAAAATTGCACTCATCTCACAGGCCTGCAAAGTAATGCTCAAAATTCTCCAAGCCAGGCTTCAACACTACATGAACCATGAAATTCCAGATGTTCAAGCTGGATTTAGAAAAGGCAGAGGAATGAGAGATCAAACTGCCAACATCCATTGGATCATCAAAAAAGCAAGAGAGCTCCAGAAAAACATCTACTTCTGCTTTATTGACTATACCAAAGCCTTTGACTGTGTGGATCACAGCAAACTATAGAAATTCTTTAAGAGATGGGAATACCAGACCATCTGACCTGCCTCTGAGAAATCTGTATGCAAGTCAGGAAGCAACAGTCAGAACTGGACATGGAACAACAAACTGGTTCCAAATTGAGAAAGGAGTACGTCAAGGCTGTATATTGTCACCCTGCTTACTTAACCTTTATACAGAGTTTATCATGCGAAATGCTAGGCTGGAAGAAGCACAAGCTGAAATCAAGATTGCCGGGAGAAATATCAATAACCTCAGATATGCAGATAACACCATCCTTGTGGAAGAAAGTGAAGAAGAACTAGAGAGCCTCTTGATGAAAGTGAAAGAGGAGAGTGAAGAAGTTGGCTTAAAACTCAACATTCAGAAAACTAAGATCATTGCATCTGGTACCATTACTTTATGGCAAATAGATGGGCAAACAGGAAACAGAAACTTTATTTTGGGGGGGCTTAAAGATCACTGCAGTGGTGACTGCAGCCATGAAGTTAAGCAAGGCATACTCCTTGGAAGGAAAGTTATGACCAACCTAGACAGCATATTAAAAGGCAGAGACATTACTTTGCCAACAAAGGTCTGTCTAGTCAAGGCTATGATTTTTCCAGTGGTCATGTATGGATGTGAGAGTTGGACTTTAAAGAAAGCTGAGCACTGAAGAATTGATGGTTTTGAACTGTGGTGTTGGAGAAGACTCATGAGAAGTCCCTTGGGCTGCTAGTGGATCCAACTAGTCCATCCTAAATGAAATCAGTCCTGAATATTCACTGGAAGGCTGATGCTGAAGCTGGAACTCCAATACTTTGGCCACCTGATGCAAACAACTGACTCACTGGAAAAGACCCCGATGCTGAGAAAAGATTGAAGGCAGGAGAAGGGGACGACAGAGGATGAGATGGTTGGGTGGCATCACCGACTCAGTGGACATGAGTTTGAGCAAACTCTGGAGTTGGTGATGGACAGGGAGGCCTGGCTTGCTGCATGCAGTCCACAGGGTTGCAAAGAGTCGGACATGACTGAGCTACTGAACTGAACTGAAGGGAAGAGGAGTCCAAAGTAACTTTGAAATGGAGCCTCAAAGGGGCATGCTTAATCTGAAATTTTAGAAACCATGACTCACAGATCATAACTTTTCATTAAGATTAATCAAATGATACTTTTGGGAAGTTAACATACAGACATTTAGAATGATGTGTTAGGGATATAGAAGACAAGAGAGAAATCAAAGATGAATCTGGAGGTGAGTCTTCAAAATGAATCCTCCTCCCCAGAAATCCAGAGGACAACCTCCTATGTATCCTGGATTCTACTCCCTACTCCAAATAAAGGGCCCCATTAGAGTACCTGACCCAGTTTTTTCCCTGGACACAGATGTGGAGACACAAAGCAGTGTTGGTGTGCCTAGTTCCCTGAACGATGTTGTGCCCTTTGGGGCCAGAGTGATGCTTTAGGGACAAGAACCCCAAGGAACACAGGGAGAACCTCAAGGAAAACCAGAAGAGTGAGACAGAAAATAAAGAAGAAAAGATTGGGAGAGAGAGAAAGAGATGGTTAGAGACAGAGACGGTACCTTTCTTCTGCTTCTGATAATAATTATGTCTCAGTTCCAGCTCATCTTTAGCATCCCTCCTTGGGGTCCAGGAGATAGTAATAAATTCTTTAAGAAGATCTTTTTTTTTCCCTTGAAAAATTTCTGAGGACTTAATAATCCTTGCAGACTAATTTTTTCCTAAACAAGACAGTATGATTTATTTACATTTATACTAATTCACATGTTTTTATGTCAGACAATTCTATTATTTTGTGTGCTTTGATGAGGACAGAATTAATATTTGAGCAATCCAGCACACATTTGAAGAGCTAACAGTGAGGTGTCTTAAGGAACCAAAAATTTCAATAGTCTCTTACAGGTAGTCAAAGATTTTATACTTTAAGATATATTCATAGAGTGATTGCTTATTTCTTGTTCTGTTCTAAAAAGTCTTTGAATAAGTTTGGATTGCTCGTTGTATCTATGCTAGCAGTCCTTAATTAGCTATTGACATGTGCAAACATTGGGCTTGATTTTAAGGGTACAGAAAGCACAAGGTGTTTTAACCTTAGTAATTTGCAATCTAGTTTGGGACCTGAAATATACACATCAGACATCATCCATTGTAGTGAGAAGCTGGCAAAGAAATGGTATGGATAATGAGTTTGGAAAAAGAAAATGCCATTTTCAGCAAAAAAATTTACTTGTTCAAAAAACCTAATTCACAAAGTAAGTATCTCTTGAGCTCTATCAACAGTGAGCAGATGGCCCAGACATTTGGAATTCCAAAGTTAAATAACACAATGTTCTTGGGCAAGAAGTATCAGAGAAGTAAACAATTACAGAGCAATGTGCCAAATGCTATGACTAAGACACTCAAATTGTCCTGCTGGGCTTTCAAAGGGAAACTCCAGCTCTGCCTGGGGAAGTCAGGGATTGTTTCAAAGTTGGGGAGGATATGTTCTTGTAAATCCAGAAGAGAGTACAACTGTCAGCAGAATGGGTTGTAAAACAAGAGATGCTCAGCAAGAGAAGGTTCTTCTGTGCATACATGCGTGTGTATGCGTGTGTGTTTAGAGTGGGCAGAATGGGGAGGGACAAGGTGCTGTAAAATGTAGGTTTGCTATTATTCATTTATGGTGAAGCCCAGCAGATGAGGAGGTGGTTCCCAAGTCAGGGACACTCTGGCCATCAGCTGGGTGGGAGGCAAAGCGAGGGGTGCAAGGACATTTGCTGTGGTTCTTGAGCAAAGGGATGGACTGGGTTGGACTGGAGAAACAGGTTACCTGGGCTCAGGCTGGGCTAGTTGCACAGTTTGGGAGGCTCTGGGGCACAGTGGCTGTGCCACAGTTTCCAGTTCTGGGTCACTAGGGTAGGGAGAGTGACCAGGAGTGCAGGAGCTTGGCCAAGGTGGTGGTTTAGAGGCTGTGCTCTGGCTGCTTGGTTTGCATCAGAAGGTGAGCTTCCTGGCATGTGCTAGTTCTCTTTAGGAATTAGCAAATCCTGGGAGGGACAGTCCCAGAATAAGCAAGGCCCAAGATATTAAAGCATCAGGGAATACAACCAAAAGCATAATTAATACATAAAGTACATGATAAAGCAAGGACCAGAATGCAAGGCTTTTCACTGCCTATGAAGGGACCCCAGTAGAGGAGCCATGAGCAGCCTCAGATGCAGGGGCTTTTGGTGGCAACACACTGAATTTAGTCATGGAGCCAGGGAGAGCTGCCAGGCTCCCACAGAACCTTCCTCAGTGTTCTTATCTTATTGTCACTCATGATGTCTGTTTCCTGCACCCCTTTGACCCCTGTCTGTCTGGTAGCATAAGTGCCAGGGACTAAGCAAAGCACGGACCAGGTTTTCCTCACCTGGTCTACCTGACCCCTCAACCCACCTAGAGAGACATCCATGTGGAGATCAAACATCTTTACATTTCTTATAGAAAGTACAAAACTTGTATTTTTCTCTTCTTTTATATAAAAATACCACCCAAGTAGTTACTGAATTTCAGGGAAAGGGCTTGGAGATCTGTTTATTTTGGAGCTAACAAATAGCAAAAGAGACCTTTCAGGAATTTTTGCTTAAAGGCAATTTTTTTCAGGTTTTATAAAACATATTGCTTTGGCATCAAGCAATATGATGAAATGTATATATTTCCATCAAGAAGACTTACAGGCCACTGTGAGATTTGGGCGCTTGATCCATGCTTTCCTTAACAGTCTCTTTCAACCCTGGGTTGTTAGTCACCTGATGGTATGATCATCTCTCTTTTGCATCTAGAAAACGTGAGACACAGGAATTTCTTCCTTGAAGTGACATTCATTTTTAATCTGTAAAAATAGCTAGTACTTACTGGCTACTTTGCATTCTTGTCTCTAAACAAATCAACAAAATGTAGAGTTGCCCATTTTTTTTTTCCAATACCAAAAACTATGGTTTTTATTCCCAATTTCCAAAGAGATTCATCCTTATAAGATGATCTCTAAAAGTCTTTATGGAAAGGGCTTCTAAATTTTTTAAAAAGTACATACTTCCTCCCACTGAATGCTCCATATATTTAAATGCATTTAATATCCAAGGAGAACACTTGTATTATGATATAGTGTAAGAATTGGGTTTCAGATCCCAAAATGTTTTATTTCAGTTCTATTAATTATTACAGCATATCTGCCATGTTTGTTTAAATATTTCTTCTTCCCTTACTTTGAGAATGTTCATCAAAAATATGCTTGTTTTTTTTTTTTCTCCCCCTAGACATTCTTTAGCCACCCAAGCTCAGACGAAGCATCCACAGCTGTCAGGGGAAGGTGTTAGGGATGGACCGTGAGAATAAGGGCATTTTAGTAGGATTTAACAGCTGGAGAGTGGGCACATTTATAAGGGCTTGTTTTTCTAATGCACTTCTCCATCAGCACCCAGCTGCTTTCCTCACCGTACTTGGCGAAGAAGTCAGTGAGAGATTCTGACTCAGCCGTGCTCAGCTTCTTCTCCCCATGTTCCTTCCTTCCCTTCCAGGCCTCTCAGATGGTGGCCAGATGCCACACTTGGTGAGGAGCACACTGCAGTAAGTGGCACTCAGCTAGTTCACCCAAGACTGTGACATCCTCCTCTACCAGGGGATACTAACCTCAGGACATGGGCCCGTGCCACTTGTATCTCCTTGTTCAATTCACCAAAATCCAAAATAAAGTAAATCTTAAACTCTAACACATAAAAGAGATATAAAAATAGTAAAAAGTAATTTATTAGATTAATAAACAATCAGTTCAGTTCAGTCACTCAGTCGTGTCCGACTCTTTGCAACGCCATGAATAGCAGCACGCCAGACCTCCCTGTCCATAAACTCCTGGAGTTTACCCAAACTCATGTCCATCGAGTCAGTGATGCCATCCAGCCATCTCATCCTCTGTTGTCCCTTTCTCCTCCTGTCCCCAATTCCTACCATCATCAGGGTCTATTCCAATGAGTCAACTCTTTGCATGAGGTGGCCAAAGTATTGGAGTTTCAGTTTCAGCATCAGTCCTTCCAATGAATACCCAGGACTGATCTCCTTTAGGATGGACTGGTTGGATAGTAAATGCAAAATTTTCTTAGGAAAAAGCAATTACTACATTGATTCAAGAGAAGTAGCACTGTGGGGAGGGGAGGGATGGACTGGGAGTTTGGGGTTAACAGATGCAAACTATTATACATAGGATAATTAAGCAACAAGGTCCTACTGTATAGCACTTCATATAGGGAATATAGGGAACTATATTTAATATCATGTGAAGTGAAGTGAAGTAGCACAGTCGTGTCTGACTCTTTGAGATCCCATGAACTCTAGTCTACCAGGTTTCTCTGTCCATGGGATTTTCCAGGCAAGAGTACTGGAGTGGGTTGCCATTTCCTTCTCCAGGAGATCTTCCTGACCCAGGGATCGAACCCAGGTGTCCTGCATTGCAGGCTGACACTTTACCTCTGAGCCACCAGGGAAGCCCAAGCCTACAGCACCCGGTATTCCCAGGTGGTCTCCCATCCAAGGACTGAAGCAGGCCCGACCCTGCTTAGCTTCCGAGATCAGAAGAGATTGGGTGCGTTCAGGCTGCTATGGCCGGAGACAGATAAACCATAATGGAAAAGAATATAAAAAAGAATATACATGTATGTAAAACTGAGTCACTTTGCTGTATAGCAGAAATTAACACAACATTCTAAGTAAACTACACCTCAATTAAAAAAAGAAGGTAGCATTATTTGTAGATAAGCCCAACTATCAAAAATCTAGGAGTGGGAAGGGGAAGAAGATGGGAGGGAGGTTCAAGATGGAGGGGACATATGTACACCTGTGGCTGATTCATGTTGATGTTTGACAGAAAACAACAAAATACTGTAAAGCAATTATCCTTCAATTAAAAATGAAAAAATAGAAAAAATTAAAATTAAAAAAACTAGGAGAACCTAGTTAAAAACTAATCAAATTAATAAGAGGGTTTAGCAATACATAATTAGCATAAATAAAAAGCAATTTCCCCTTATATCTGAACCGATCACTCAGAAACACATAGTATGGGCACAAGGTTATTAATCTAGAAAAATAGCCTGCAGTATCATTTATGAACACACACACACAAATTCAAAGAAGACTAAATAGTTAAACAAGCTTATATGAAATTGCAGAAGAATCTAAAGAAAATACATTTTTTAATGACAAGTATGCTTCCTAGCATATTTGTAACCAGAAGAACACAGGGAAGATGATGACAATTATTCTAAGCTTTGCCTGGGACAGATTTCAATTCCTCATTTCTTTTACTGCAGCTTCTATTCTGATCCTTGCTGCTGCTGCTGCTGCTGCTAAGTCGCTTCAGTCGTGTCCGACTCTGTGCGACCCCATAGACAGCAGCCCATCAGGCTGCCCCATCCCTGGGATTCTCCATGCAAGAACACTGGAGTGGGTTGCCATTTCCTTCTCCAATGCATCAGAGTGAAAAGTAAAGTGAGGTCGCTCAGTCGTGTGCAACTCTTCACGAGCCTACCAGGCTCCTCCGTCCATGGAATTTCCAGGCAAGAGTACTGGAGTAGGGTGCCATCGCCTTCTCCACTGATCCTTGCTGCTGCTGCTACTGCTGCTAAGTCACTTCAGTCGTGTCCGACTCTGTGTGACCCCACAGATGGCAGCCCACTGGGCTCCGCCATCCCTGGGATTCTCCAGGCAAGAACACTGGAGTGGGTTGCCATTTCCTTTTCCAATGCATGAAAGTGAAAAGTCAAAGTGAAGTCGCTCAGTCGTGTCTGACTCAGCGACCCCATGGACTGCAGCCTACCAGGCTCCTCCGTCCATGGGATTTTCCAGGCAAGAGTACTGGAGTGGGGTGCCATTGCCTTCTCCGCTGATCCTTGCTAGGTGAACCAAAAGAAAAATGAAAAATAAAGACCAGCCTTAAGCCTAAGTTGCAGAAAGCAAGTGAAATATGGAATTTTATCTGCTAACTTTCACCATTTCTCTCACATTCAAGCAGTAATAACACTTTGTTCCAGGCAAGAGTACTGGAGTGGGGTGCCATTGCCTTCTCCGCTGATCCTTGCTAGGTGAACCAAAAGAAAAATGAAAAATAAAGACCAGCCTTAAGCCTAAGTTGCAGAAAGCAAGTGAAATATGGAATTTTATCTGCTAACTTTCACCATTTCTCTCACATTCAAGCAGTAACAACACTTTGCCAAAAGTAAGACACAAATGGGAGGCTCTAGAAAAAGTTTCACTTGGTGTTTTCTTGGCTACCTACTATTAGACATTTATTTACCAATAGAGATAAAATATATTAAAAATTTTTTTTTGCCTTTTGAGTAACTTTGAATAAAATTTCATCAACATGGATTTGGCCAAATGATATTCTAGTCTAAAAATGGTCATTCACTTTACAATAATTTGTCTTCCTTGGTAGCTAATGTTTATTATTTTTGACCAAAAGTGGAAGCACAGATGCTTTGTGCACCAAATTCATTATATAACTTTGGAGTTCTTTTATTTATTTTTCCATGAGGGCTTATTAGTCATGAATCACCACAAATATTGTCTTCTTAAAACGGAAACTCTTGTAGTATAATAAAATCATTTTGCCTCAAGGTGGAGCTGTTATATTTTCAGAAGAGAAAAGGACTAGCAGCACTTTTGCTTTATTCTAGAATTTTGTCATAATTCAGAGGAAACGTTTCTGCTCTTAAATAGGAATCGACAGAAGTGACTCTTTTTCCTCTTCTCTCTTACTCTAGAAAACGGTGGCTATGGTAAAGGTACAGTGGCAGGTGGCTCCGGCTGTCCCCATCTGTCACTCCAGCGTTCACTCAAGCTGCCCTGCTCTTCCTGGGTGTTTGGCATGGAGCATCTTTTGGTTTAGCTGCCTGAGCGAAGAGTGTACAAAAGCACATAAAGTAGTTGAAGCCACTGTGTTGTGAAGATAGTTCTCTGTATATGTATTCTGTTGGCCAAAGAGTGTTATTTCAGACAATTCTGGCAGATTTCCAGATTAATGATGTAATCCTAGATACATTAAATTCTGACATCATAGGTTTTTTTTTTCTTTTTTGGGACAAAATAGAAATAGTCTTATCAGTAACTACAAGGAGTAGCAGCAGCCCAGTTAAAAAACATCAGCAGAAGGAAATTAAGCATGATAAAGCTAATTTCATCAGATTAAATCAAGATCAAACCATGTGAGAATAAAGTTTATGAGTTTTCATATTCTTATTGTATTGATTTGTAAATATTAAATATATAATGCAACTTCCACTCAAAAAGTATAAACACCATACAAGATGTTTATTTGCCATGACTTTTGTAATATTCTTAGCTGCTGAAAAATTCTTAATGAGCAACTTTCAGATGCTCTTATTTCAGAGAATATTCGCTTTTGGAATGAGGACTGCATAGTTTTCTCATCCATCCTCCCACCCCCTTTTTTTTAGATAAATAAAAATGTCTTAACTGAAAGGATTTTTTATATTATTTATTTTAATTGGAGGCTGATTACAACATTTTTACAATAATTTGTCTTCCTTGGTAGCTAATGTTTATTATTTTTGACCAAAAGTGGAAGCACAGATGCTTTGTGCACCAAATTCATTATATAACTTTGGAGTTCTTTTATTTATTTTTCCATGAGGGCTTATTAGTCATGAATCACCACAAATATTGTCTTCTTAAAACGGAAACTCTTGTAGTATAATAAAATCATTTTGCCTCAAGGTGGAGCTGTTATATTTTCAGAAGAGAAAAGGACTAGCAGCACTTTTGCTTTATTCTAGAATTTTGTCATAATTCAGAGGAAACGTTTCTGCTCTTAAATAGGAATCGACAGAAGTGACTCTTTTTCCTCTTCTCTCTTACTCTAGAAAACGGTGGCTATGGTAAAGGTACAGTGGCAGGTGGCTCCGGCTGTCCCCATCTGTCACTCCAGCGTTCACTCAAGCTGCCCTGCTCTTCCTGGGTGTTTGGCATGGAGCATCTTTTGGTTTAGCTGCCTGAGCGAAGAGTGTACAAAAGCACATAAAGTAGTTGAAGCCACTGTGTTGTGAAGATAGTTCTCTGTATATGTATTCTGTTGGCCAAAGAGTGTTATTTCAGACAATTCTGGCAGATTTCCAGATTAATGATGTAATCCTAGATACATTAAATTCTGACATCATAGGTTTTTTTTTTCTTTTTTGGGACAAAATAGAAATAGTCTTATCAGTAACTACAAGGAGTAGCAGCAGCCCAGTTAAAAAACATCAGCAGAAGGAAATTAAGCATGATAAAGCTAATTTCATCAGATTAAATCAAGATCAAACCATGTGAGAATAAAGTTTATGAGTTTTCATATTCTTATTGTATTGATTTGTAAATATTAAATATATAATGCAACTTCCACTCAAAAAGTATAAACACCATACAAGATGTTTATTTGCCATGACTTTTGTAATATTCTTAGCTGCTGAAAAATTCTTAATGAGCAACTTTCAGATGCTCTTATTTCAGAGAATATTCGCTTTTGGAATGAGGACTGCATAGTTTTCTCATCCATCCTCCCACCCCCTTTTTTTTAGATAAATAAAAATGTCTTAACTGAAAGGATTTTTTATATTATTTATTTTAATTGGAGGCTGATTACAACATTGTGGTGGTTTTTGCCACACATCGACATGAATCAGCCATGGGTGTACATGTTTCCCACCATCCTGAACCCCTCTCCCACCTCTCTTCCCACCCACCCCCCTGGGTTGTTCCAGAGCACCAGCTTTGAATGCCCTGCTTCATGCATCGAACTTGCACTGGTCTTCTATTTTACACATGGTAATATACATGTTTCAATGCTATTCTCTGATATTGTCCCACCTTTACCTACTCCCACATAGTCCAAAAGTCTGTTCTTTCCATCTATATCTTTGCTGCTGTTTTGCATACAGAGTTGTTGTTACTGTCTTTCTAAATTCCATGTATATGCATTAATATACTGTATTGGTGGTTCTCTTTCTGGGTTACTTCACTCTGTATAATAGGGTCCAGTTTCATCCACCTCATTAGAACTGACTCAAATGTGTTTTTTTTTTTTTAATAGCTGAGTAATATTCCTTTGTGCATATGTACCACAAATTCCTTATCCATTCATCTGCTGATAGACGTCTAGGTTGCTTCCATGTCCTAGCTATTGTAAACAGTACTGCAATAAATGTTGGGGTACATGTGTCTCTTTCAATTCTGGAAGGATTTTGTAAGCTAAAACATACTATACATTGAATCACTAATACACTGCAGTGTAACATTATGCATTTTGTAATATGGATGGGGGCAGTCATAAGGATAATTAATATGGCTAATATATTGTCATAACTTGCCAAACTATGGAAGAATTTGAGTATTTGCTTGCAATAAAATGACATTTATTGAAGACAGTGTATTATTAAAAACAAGAACTCTTAGGTGCTATGTGATATCATGAAACTCCAATGTAGATATAATGTTTGCTTTTGAAAAACAGCTTGATACCAAAACCTGTTTTCCCAATGCCCTGATCTCAAAGTTCCTCAGTGTGTCCTGGGTGTATCACAGTATAGACGAGGTAGGAACATGATGGAGCAGAGTGGATGAAAGAGGTTTTCATTTTCTCTCACCTGTCTGATCCTGGTCCTTTCCCAGAAGATTCAAATAAAACAGGTTTGCTCCAAAATCGAGTCCAGATGTGATCTGATTTATCTTCGTTGTTGTTCAGTCAGTAAGTCATGTCAACTCTGAAGTTCCGTGGACTGCAGCACACCAGGCTTCCCTGTTCTTCACTTTCTCTCAGAGTTTGCTCTTATTCTATTTTGATTACTAAATGAGTGTTTGAGAAATCAAATTGGATTTCAATACGTGTTTCCCTAATGAGACAGTTCTAGTTTTAATTGTGTCGAATTACCTTCACAAGAACAAAAGTTCCAAATCAAACTGCAGAAATCAAGTCTAGATTATTGCTCAGTTACTTACCACCAAGCTGCTGAATCCCGCATAATGACACGTATGGTGCTTCTATTGTAAGGTTCATTATTAAACCAGAAGCCTCCAGATTCTCTGTCAAAATCTAAAGAAGGCTTTAAATAAATAAAGGAAATAATAAAGGAAAATAAAAAGTCAACTATCAGATTCCACAGAGCTTGAAATCACACACTGATTCAATGAACTTAGTTTGAAAGAACATCCTAGTACTTAACCTTCTATAAAATAGAATGGATGCTTTTAGAGCAAATTCTGAAGGATCTTAGATAACTTTCATATTCCAAGTCAAATTATTCTAAGTTTGTTCCTTTATATTCTTTGTTGTATTCCAAGAGCAGTGCTGTCCAATGAAACATTTTAAATAATGGAAATATTTCTGTTCTGTTCTGAAATTAAGCCATTAGCTGGATTGTAGTTATCTATGACTTGAATGTGTGTAGTGTGCCTGAGAAACAAATTTTTAATTTAATTATAATTTTTAGCCCAAACATTCACATGTAACTAGTTCCTATCATACTGATCAACGTGATTCTAGAATTTTCCCTTGAGTCTTTCAAGGGTCACCCTCCCCAGATCTACCCTTCCCACTGCCCACCAACACACTTGAAAAAATTTCTCCCTCATATATTACACTTTAAATTTTTATGTTTTTTAAAAAAGCCCTCACTTTTAGAAACATAACCTGAACATTACTCAAATACATAATATATTTGAAGATGACAGTTTTAAGAAAAGAGCATTAGCTAGCACTATCCTATCTAGCAAATTCCTCGCTGATCTCAGATTTAAAGGCTGATTTATTTCATACACAAAAACGAGTCCTATTTTTCATCCTTCCTTCCAGATGTAAGGATTCATCCAAATCCCCAATCAATCAATGGGTTTATATTTTAAATGAATTCTGATTGAATTACTATCCTTTTAAGCATCTACAGGTGCCCATGAAATAACCTCTTAACCCATAAGTAAACTAAACACATGTTCTTCTAGAAATTTCCAGAAGCGGTAGCTCTAAGGCATTGTCCGTGGGAGTCCTAATTCAGGTATGGACTATTTCATAGTCAGTCAAGGTGATTTTAGATGTCAATGTGTTCCAGAAAAGCAATCAAGTAGCAGACACTCTGGAAATGCTCTTTCTTGTCAAAATGAAGTAAGTTTTGGTATCATATTGTTCAGCCGTTTAAACTCATATATAAGCTTTTGGAAAAACTGAAGAAAATACTGAAAGTTTCTGAGCAACTTGAAGAAAAATCATGCTGGTTGTTATTGCTGGAAAAAGGGCTTTGATTTAGAATTGTATCTACAAGGATCTGAAGCACTGTTACTAATTAGCAAGTAATTTGCTAACTGAAACCTGGGTTTGATCCCTGGGTCAAGAAGATCCCCTGGAGAAGGGAATGCCAACCCACTCCAGTATTCTTGCCTGGAGAATTCCATGGACAGAGGAGCCTGGTGGGCTAGAGTCCATGGGGTTGCAAAGAGTCTAACACTACTGAGTGACTAACACTTCACTTCACTTTTGCCAATTGATCTAAGCCAATTGGCTTTCCAATGACATTTATTTTTGTTTATTTTAATTGAGGTAGCATTGGTTCATAAACTTATAAATTTCATGTGAGTGACATTACATTCCTACTCCTGGATACACTGCAGCATGCTCACCACCAAGAATTTAGTTTCTATCTATCACCATACAGTTGACCACTTTTGCCCATTTTTGCTCTCCCATCCCTTCCTCTCTAGTAACCATCTCTGTATCTATGTGTTTGGTTTTGTTTGGTTTGTTTATTTATTTTATTTTGTATATATTCCACATATGAGTGAAATCATATGGCATTTGCCTTTTTCCATCTGGTTTATTTCCCTTAGCATAATACTCTTAAGGTCTCTCTATATGGTGGCAAATGGCAAGATTCCATCTATTTTATGGCTGAGTAGTATTCCATTGTGTATATCTTTATCTATACATTTATGGGCAATTAGGTTGTTTCTGTATCTTGGCTGTTGTAAATAAGACTGCATGAACATATATCTGCATTTAAGTTTTTGAATTAGTGTTTTCATATTCTTCTGGGTAAATACTTAGAAATGTAATAGCAGGATCATATTCTTAGTTTTTTGAGAAATGCCCATACTGTTCTCCATAATGACTGCACCAACCAATTTATATTCTCATCAGTAATGTGGAAGGGTCCTCTTTTTTATCCACCTCCTTGCCAACATTTATTATTTCTGTCCTTTTAGGTGATAGCCATTCTAACAAGGCATGTGGTGATATCTTATTATAGCTTTAATTTTCCTTTCCCTGATGATTGGTGATGCTGATTCTCTTTTCACGTGCCTGTTGGACATCTGTATGTCCTCTTTTGAAAAGTCTAACTCTTCTGTCCATTTTTAATGAGATTGTCTGTTTTTTGTTATTGAGTTGTATGAGTTCTTTGTGTATTTTGGTATTAACCCCTCTCAAATATATGATTTGCAAAGATATTCTGCCATTGTTAGGTTGTATTTCTCTATTATTGATTGTTTGCTTTTGCTGTGGAGAAGTTTTTACTTTGATGTAGTCTGATTTGCTTATTTTTGCTTTTGTTTTCCTTGTTTGAAGAGAGAGATCTAGAAAGATATTGCTAAGACTTATCAAGGAGCATACAGTATATGTTTTCTTTTAGGAGTTTTATGGTTTCCCATATTAAAGTCTTTAATCCACTTTGAATTGATATTTATGTATGGTGTGAGACAGTGGTCTAGTTTCATTTTTTAAAAATGTGGCTGTCCAGTTGCCCAACAATGCTTATTGAAGAGACTGTCTTTAATCCATTGTATGTCCTTTGCTCCTCTGTCACAAATTAATTGTCTATATGTGTGTGAGTTATTTCCAGGACTCTCAATTCTGTTAAATTGATCTATGTGTCTGTGTTTTTCTTCCAATATCATACTATTTTGAGCACAATGCCTTTGCAATATGGTTTATTTTTTTTTATTTTTATTTATTTATTTTTTTTAATTTTTACTTTATTTTTCTTTATAATACCGTATTGGTTTTGCCATACATTGACATGAATCCACCATGGGTGTATATGAGATCCCAATCCTGAATCCCTCTCCCACATCCCACCCCATTTCCTCTCTCTGGATCATCCCCGTGTACCAGCCCCGAGCATCCTGTATCCTATATCGAACATAGGCTGGTGCTTCATTCTTACATGATAGTATACATGTTTCAATGCCATTCTCCCAAATCATCCCACCCTCTCCCTCTCCCACAGAGTCCAAAAGTCCGTTCTATATATCTGTGTCTCTTTTGCTGTCTCGCATACAGG
>SJYT01050249.1:98354-108508 GCA_006410635.1 Cephalophus harveyi | reverse complement strand
GTTCCTTCTCAGGCGGGTGATGACTGTCCAGAAGCCCCAGAGGTCTTAGTTAGCAAAGAAGCCTGCTCGCATTTTGGTAGGTAATGACCCCTTCCAGCCCTTAAGGCTCTGGCTGCCTGTCACCGGAGGGGGATGGTCTGCAGCCGGCTATTTCCGTTCCGTCCTTTGTTCTGTGCGCGGTCCTGGCGGTGTCTTATGTTTGAGCGTTCCGCGTGGAAACTATCCCACAGTCTGGATTGCTAGCCCAAGTTAGTTCGCTCTGGTCACGCGCGGGCCCTCTGGTTACGCGCGGGGCGGGCGTTCCAGCCCGAGTCTTTGCAGCCCGCGCCTCTCGCGGCCCGGTTCTTACCAAGCACTGCAGTCCGAGCTTTCCGCCTCTCCCTGCCCAGCCCCCAACTTGTTAGTGGCGGATGCAGGCGTCTGCGCTGCTTTTCCGCTGGGGTAGTTACTGTTGGGCTCGTAATCTGTTGGTTTTAGTTATTTATTTTTCCATCCTGTTATGTTGCCCTCTGTGCTTCCAAGGCTTGCCCCAGACTCGGCAGCGAGAATGTTTCCTGGTGTTTGGAAACCTCTCTTCTTACGAGTCTCTTCCCGTGATGGGATTCCCTTCCCGGGACGGAGCTCCCTCCCTACCTCCTTTGTCTCATTTTTCGTCTTTTATATTTTTTCCTACCTGTTTTTGAAGCCAATGATCTGCTTTTCTGGGTGTCTGATGTCCTCTGCCAGCATTCAGAAGTTGTTTTGTGGAATTTACTCAGCGTTGAAATGTTCTTTTGATGCGTTTGTGAGGGAGAAAGTGGTCTCCACGTCCTATTCCTCCGCCATCTTGGGACCGCCCCCTGCAATATGGTTTAAAATCAGTAAGTGTGATATCTCCATCTTTGTTAAATTTTCCCCCCTCAGGAGTGCATTGACTATTTGGATTCTTTTGTGGTTCCGTATACATATTTGCTGCTGCTGCTGCTGCTGCTGCTAAGTCGCTTCAGTCGTGTCCGACTCTGTGCGACACCATAGACGGCTGCCCACCAGGCTCTGCCGTCCCTGGGATTCTCCAGGCAAGAACACAGGAGTGGGTCGCCATTTCCTTCTCCAATGCATGAAAGTGAAAAGGGAAAGGTAGGTCGCTCAGTCGTGTCCGACTCTTCGCGACCCTATGGACTGCAGCCTACCAGGCTCCTCCGTCCATGGGATTTTCCAGGCAAGAGTACTGGAGTGGGCCTTCTCCTGTATACATATTTAGGACTTTTCTATTTCCCTGAAAAACGCCCTTCAGATTTTTACAGGGATCGCATGAAATCTGTAGATTGCTTTAGGTAATATGCACATTTTAGCAAGGCTATTTATTCCAATCCATGGACATGGAATATCATTCCATGTATTTGTTACTTCTTTAATTTCTTCCAATAATGTCTTTCAGTTTTCAGTGTACAGAACTTTCACCTCATTAGTTAAATTTATTTCTGAACATTTTATCCTTTTTGTTGTGACTGTAAATGGCTTAAGTCTGCATTGAAAATCTTCAACAAGTTAAAGCACAATTTTTAAAACAACAGTATATGTCCATATGAATTAAATGTTAAGGTGCAAATTCTAAGTCAGTAGCTCTGGCATGGAGCTTCAGATTTTGTATTTTAATAAGTTCATAGGTAATTTCAATGCTGCTGTTCAGTGAACCATTGCTTTGAGTATGAAGTTCTTAATGTATTCAGGTTAATGTAAATGAAAAAGCTAATAAAAATCTGGAATTTGTATTATTCTGTTTTTCTTTTTATTTGAAAGAGCTCTCCATTTGTATTTCATTTTTACTTTTAAAGCTGAGGTCTTCAAGATTTTTCTACAAAAGGCCAGATAGTAAATATTTTCAAGTTACAAGTCTATCATCTCTGTAGTCCAACTACTCAATTCTGCCATTGTTAAGTAAAAATATATAAAGTTATAGAACTGGTTATATTTCAATTAAACTTTATTTACAAAAACTAGGTGGCAACTGGATCAGTCCACTGGCCATAGTTTGTTGATAACTGTTAAAAGTATGATGATAATAAGAGAAGACTTATTTAAATTTGTATTTTTAAAATATTTTATTAATTTACTTATTTGGCTATGCCAGGTCTTAGTTGTGGCATGCAGGATCTTCGTTCTTCATTGCGACATCTGGGATCTTTAGTTGCTGCATCTAGGATCTAATTCCTTGATCAGAGATCAAACTCAGGCCTCCTGCATTGGGATCTTGGAGTCTTGGCCACTGGACCACTGGGAAAGTCCCTCAGAATTGCATTTTGAATACAGGATCCTCAAGGCACTGAAAAAGCCTACTTGATTGCAGCAGGTCATTTAGTTAGTTTTTGACCTATTCTTCAGAACCAGTTCAAACCCACTTCTACTATGAAGTCATCCTTGTTGTTATTCAGTCGTTAAGTCACATGAACTACATGTGGCCCCATGAACTGCAGCTTGCCAGACTTCCCTGTCCTTCACTATCTCCCAGAGTTTGCTCAAACTCATGTTCATTCAGTCAGTGATGCCATCCAACTATTTCATCCTCTGTTGTCCCCTTCTCCTCCTGCCTTCAATCTTTCCCAGCATCAGGATCTTTTCCAGTGAGTCAGCTCTTCACATCAGGTGGCCAAAATATTGGAGTTTCAGCAGTCCAAGGGACTCTCAGGAGTCTTCTCCAATACCACAATTTGAATGCATCAATTCTTTGGTGCTCAGCCTTCTTTACGGACCAACTTTCACATCTATGCATGACTAGTGAAAAAACCATAGCTTTGACTATACAGAACTTTGTTGGCAAAGTGATGTCTCTGCTTTTTAATACCTGTCTTGGTTTGTCATAGCTTTTCTTCCAGGGAGCAAGGGCCTTTTAATTTTGTGGTTGCAGTCACAATCCACAATGATTTTGGAGCCCAAGAAAATAAAATCTGTCACCATTTCCACTTTTCCCCCATCTATTTGCCATGAAGTGTTGGGACCAGACACCATGAAACTGGCACGTCAGAAGTTTAGAAGTGTTCGTTATGTATTAACAACATGTAAAAAACTGAACAAATGAAAAAAATCAATAACTCTTCCTGACTCTATCAAAAAAGTGAGCCCACCATGTAATCCATTGCCTCCCAAGCTGGAGTGAAAGACAAAGCAGAGATTCAATAAAAAAAACTGAAAAAAGGGAAAATTTATAGCATTGACCATATATATTAGAAAACAGGAAAGCTCTAAAATCCATAATCTAAGTTTTCACCTTAGGAAATAAGAAAAAGAAGAGCAGATTAAATCCAAAGTAAGCAGAAGTTAAAGAATCAGTAAAAATTAATAGATATCAGTGAAATTAAAACAGGAAATCAACAGAGAATTTTTTTTGAGAAAATAATTCTTTGAAAAGATCAGTGAAAGCAATAAATCTATTGTTAGTCTAACAACAACAACTAAAAAAAAAGACTCAAATTACTGATATCAGAAATGAAAAAAATGACATTGCTACACTATATTACAGTTTTTATTGACATTGACTATTCTGAGGTTAGCATTACCCTAATACTAAACCCAGACAAAAGCATTAAAACAAAGCAAAACTACAGACAAATATTTCTCATGAACTACACGCAAAAGTTCTCAATAGTATATTAGCAAATTGAATCCAACAATGTATAAAAAGGAGCTGAGGGCTGAAGAATTGATATTTTTGAGCTGAAATGTTGGAGAAGGCTCTTAAGAGTCCCTTGGTCTGCAAGGAGATCAAACCAGTTAATCCTAAAGGAAATCAGTCCTGAATATTCATTGGAAGGACTGATGCTGAATCTGAAATTTCAATACTTTGGCTACTTGATGCAAAGAGCTGACTCATTAGAAATGACCCTGACACTGGGAAAGATTGAAGGCAGAAGGAGAAGGGGAAGACAGAGGAAGAGATAGTTGGATGGCATCACCAACTTGATGGACATAAGTTTGAGCAAGCTCCGAGAGTTGGTGATGGACAGGGAAGCCTGGCATGTTGCAGTCCATGGGGTTGCAAAGAGTTGGGCATGACTGAGTGACAGAACTGAACTGAACAGCCAAGTCAGATGTATCCCAGGAATGCAGGTTCAGCATTTGAAAAATCAATGGAGTCCATCACATCAAGAGATAAAAGAAGAAAAAAAAAATGTTCATATCAATAGCTGCAGGGAAAGCATTTGACAAAGATCCAATGCACATTCATGATAAAAACTTTCAACAAAAAAGGAATATAGGGAAATCCCCTCAATTTGATTTAAAAAAAAGTCTACAAAAACCTACAAACAGCATCATGCTTAATGATGAGAAAATTGAAGATTTTTGTTGAAATTAGAAACAAAGCAAGGATTTTCCCTTTCATTACTGGTTTGTCAGAAGTTCTAGCTNAAAAAGGAATATAGGGAAATCCCCTCAATTTGATTTAAAAAAAAGTCTACAAAAACCTACAAACAGCATCATGCTTAATGATGAGAAAATTGAAGATTTTTGTTGAAATTAGAAACAAAGCAAGGATTTTCCCTTTCATTACTGGTTTGTCAGAAGTTCTAGCTAATGCATTAAGACAAGAAAAGGAAATAACTGATATCCAGATTACAAAGAAGAAACAAAATTGTCTTTTTTTTTTTTTTTGCCAATATTATGGTCTTGAAAACCTGAAAGAATTGATAAAATAGCCCCTGGAACTAATAAATGACCAAAGAAAACTTACAGATAGAAGTTTAATATACAAAGTAAATGTTTTCCTATAAATAATCAATGACCAAATGGAATTTGATATTAAAAAACGTAATGCCATTTACATTAGCACTGCCCTCAAAATCAAATGCTTAAGTAGGAATGTAACAAAATATGTGCAAGATCTATATCAGGCAATCTACAAATTTTTGATGAAAGATATCAAGGAATTAAATGGAAAGGGGATTGCATATTTATGGGCAGAAAAACTCAATATTGTGAAGATATCACTTCTTTCTAACTTGATTATAGATTCAACCAAGTCCTAATCAAAATCCCATCAAGTTATCTTGTACATTTTGATAAACAGATTCTAAAGTTTATACATAGAGAAAAAACACTCAGTAAGGCCAATTTAATAATAAAGAAGAACAAAGTCAGAAAACTGACACTAACTGACTTCAAGACTTACCACAAAGCTACAATAATCAAGACAGTGTGGTCTGAGCAAAAGAAGAGAGAAATAGATCAATGGAAAAGAAAAAAGCCCAGAAATAGACACATAAATACACTCAATTGGTCTTTGGCAAAGGAGCAAAAGCAAAGCTATGGAGCAAAAATATTTTTTGCAACAAATGGTACTGGAAGAACTGGGCATTCATATGCAAAAACACTGAAAAAACACAAGCCTTACACCTTTCACAGTAATTGACTCTAAATGGATCATCGATCTAAATAAAAAATGAAAAACTATAAAATTTCTAGAAGATAACATAGAAGACATCTTAGATAATCTTGGATATAAAGATAACTTTACATACAACATCAAAAGCATAATCTATGAAAGGTATATATTATCAACTGGATTTCATTAAATTAAACTTCTCCTCTGCTGAAAATAAAATCAAGAAAACAAAAAGACTGACATCAGTTCAGTTCAGTTCAGTCGTTCAGTCGTGTCTGACTCTGAGACCCCATGAATCGCAGCACGCCAGGCCTCCCTGTCCATCACCAACTCATGGAGTTCACCCAGACTCGCGTCCATCGAGTCAGTGATGCCATCCAGTCATCTCATCCTCTGTCGTCCCCTTCTTCTCCTGCCCCCAGTCCCTCCCAGCATCAGTCATTTCCAATGAGTCAACTTTTCGCTCAAAGGAAATTGCAAATTAAAACTATAATTAGATGCAACTACATACCTATTAGAATGAGCAAAATCTAAATCTTTGACTATATCTAATGAGGATGTGGAACAACAGGAGCTCTCATTCTTTGCTCTTAGGAATTCAAAATGGAGCAGCCAAAATGGGAAGACAGCTTGATGGTTTCTTACCAAACCAGACATACTCTTACCATATGACCTAGCAGTCATGCTCCTTGGTATTTAGTCAAAGGTGCTGGAAAGTTATGTCCGCACAAAAGCTTGCGAATGGATGTTTCCAACAGTTTTATTTATAATTACCCAATATTGGAAGCCACTGTGATGTCCTTCAGTAGATGAATGGTCCATCTATGGTCCATCCAGGCAGTGTACTATTCAGTTCAGTCATGTCCGACTCCTTGCAACCCCATGAATCACAGCACGCCAGGCCTCCCTGTACATCATCAACTCCCGGAGTTTACTCGAACTCGTGTCCATCGAGTCGGTGATGCCATCCAGCCATCTCATTCTCTGTCATCCCCTTCTACTCCTGCCCCCAATCCCTTCCAGCATTAGAGTCTTTTCCAATGAGTCAACTCTTCTCATGAGGTGGCCAAAGTACTGGAGTTTCAGCTTTGGCATCATTCCTTCCAATGAACACCCAGGACTGATCTCCTTTAGGATGGACTGGTTGGATCTCCCTGCAGTCCAAGGGACTCTCAAGAGTCTTCTCCAACACCACAGTTCAAAAGCATCAATTCTTCGGCACTCAGCTTTCTTCACAGTCCAACTCTCACATCCATACATGACCACTGGAAAAACCATAGCCTTGACTAGATGGACCTTTGTTGGCAAAGTAATGTCTCTGCTTTTGAATATGCTATCTAGGTTGGTCATAACTTTCCTTACTGTGGTGTTGGAGAAGACTCTTGAGAGTCCCTTGGACTGCAAGGAGATCCAACCAGTCCATTCTGAAGGAGACCAGCCCTGGGATTTCCTTGGAAGGAATGATGCTAAAGCTGAAACTCCAGTACTTTGGCCACCTCATGCGAAGAGTTGAGTCATTGGAAAAGACTCTGATGCTGGGAGGGATTGGGGGCAGGAGGAGAAGGGGACGACCGAGGATGAGATGGCTGGATGGCATCACGGACTCGATGGACGTGAGTCTGAGTGAACTCCAGGAGATGGTGATGAACAGGGAGGCCTGGCGTGCTGCGATTCATGGGGTCGCAAAGAGTCGGACACGACTGAGCGACTGAACTGACTGAACTGAACCAAACAAACCAAAATCCAACTGAATGGATGGGCTCAACAGCAGAATGGGGAATACAGGTGAAGGAATATATAAATCTGAAGAGGGAATGATAGAGGTTATTTAATCTTAATAGCAAAATGCTAGAAAATGAATAGTGCTTCAGTGGCATGTGGATCTGTCATAAAAATCTAATATTCATGTCATCAAAGTCCCAAAGGGAGAGGAGAAACCAGGTGGGGTAGAAGACAATGAAATAATACCTGAAAAGCCCCCAAATTTGGCAAGGGACATAAACCTACAGGTAGAGGGGCTGAGAAATCCGCAAACAGGATAAAGTGAAATATTTCTGTGCCAAGACGGATCGTAGTCAAACTTCTGAAAATTAAAGAAAAAAACTTGAAAGCAGGCAGAGAGAAAGGCTGTACTACCTATAGGGGGAAAAGCAAGCCAAATGGGTTCCTCATGAGAAATAATGGAGGCCACAAAGGAGTATCAGCATTCTCAAGAACTGAGAGAAAAGAACTCCTAACCCAGAATCCTACCTCCAGGGAAAATATTCTTTAGGAATGAAGAGAAGAATACAGAAAAAACCACTGTGCCCCAGACTGGAGAGACAGACATATGAATACAGCGTGTTCTGGCTTCTTGGAGCAGAGACTTCAGTGCTGGGGAGAGAAGTGCTGATATGTAATTGACAAATTGCAAGAGGCTCTAGGTGATCATTCTGAGGGTCAAAAACTCCAAGGAGACCCACAATTCTGTGAGAGTTACCTTTAGGAGCTTGATTCCTATGGTACCAGAGAAAAATCCTCTCATGCTTCCAGCAAGGAAAGGGGAAGAGGAACCATTCTGAAACAGAGCAAAGCATTCTGATTTCTTTCTTTCTTTCTGTAGATGATATGACAATATTATTAAGGATCAGATAAATTCAACAGAAATTGTTAAACTATTGAGAGAATAAGTTGGCTATATGTAAGACAAAATAAAGAATAAATATTACTTTCATTTTTATTAGTATTGAACAATTAGAAACTGAAATGAGAAAAATCATATTCAAGATACTATCAAAATTAGTCTGTAAAACACCTGAGTATTTAATAAAAGAATTATATATTTTTATTAAAGAAATAAAATAGAACTAAAATAAGTAGACATATCATAATTTCTAAGAGCATGCAGATGCTGTTTCTCCTCAAATCAATGTACAATTATAACACAAATCTGACTAATAGTCTGAGGAATTATTCTGGGCAATAAATTGATTCTAATTTATGTGGAAGAATAAGTTTGAAAAAGAAGAATTGTGAGGAGGAATTTGCTAAGATTTTAAAATACACTTGTAATTATTTAAATGAAAAGAGTTAGGCAATCATACAAAAGCAGATAAATACATCACATTCCAGCTAAAGCAGGAACAGACACGTTTGTACAGGTAGGTTTGCTGCTGCTGCTGCTGTTGCTGCTGCTAAGTCGCTTCAGTCATGTCCGACTCTGTGCGACCCCATAGACGGTAGCCCACCAGACTCCCCCGTCCCTGGGATTCTCCAGGCAAGAACACTGGAGTGGGTTGCCATTTCCTTCTCCAATGCATGAAAGTGAGAAGTGAAAGTGAAGTCGCTCAGTCGTGTCTGACTCTTAGCGACCCCATGGACTGCAGCCCACCAGGCTCCGCGGTCCATGGGATTTTCCAGGCAAGAGTACTGGAGTGGGGTGCCATTGCCTTCTCCGACAGGTAGGTTTAATATTATGATAATGAAAGGATTTTGAAGAAAATAAAGTCACTCCCACACTGCACACTTATAAAAGTTTTAGGGACTTCCCTGGTGGTCCAGTGGTTATGACTCTGCACTCTTCAGTGGAGGGGGCCCAGTTCGATCTCAGGTCAGGGAACTAGATGCTGCACGATGCAGCTAAAGATCCCAAGACCTGGTGTAGTACCTGCCCCCCCCCCCAAAAAAAAGGGTGTAGTATGAATTGAGCCTCTAAATGTAGAAGAAAAATTTATACTGTATCGTTACGTTAAGGTAAGTGTATTTAGTATCAAAAATATCTTAGGGTTACAGTAGCCTAATGCTCTACTGTTAATATAGGAGAGCATCTTGATTGCACAGAGAGTCTGAGTTTGAAATTCTTCAGGGTACCCCTTCCAGGTGATAATTCAGCTATTGAGGTTGAGGCTGCTCCATCTTCTAAGCAATTTGAAATATGTGGTTTTCAGCTATGCTACTGAAGAAGAAGAGAGAGCTTACTGTTAATATAGGAGAGCATCTTGATTGCACAGAGAGTCTGAGTTTGAAATTCTTCTGGGTACCCCTTCCAGGTGATAATTCAGCTATTGAGGTTGAGGCTGCTCCATCTTCTAAGCAATTTGAAATATGTGGTTTTCAGCTATGCTACTGAAGGAGAAGAGAGAGCTGGAGGGTCGAACAGGGGTGCCCATGGTCAGGGATCACAATGACAAAGAAATGAGTTGCTTCTGCCCACTTCTTACTGGCTAGAACTAGTCATATACCAAGAACCTAATTCTAAAATGTGCTGAAGCCTATGGAAGTGTAGTCGATATTAAATATGTCCATCCAAAAATATAGATACATATATTAAAACCTCAGGGCTGGGAGAACATTTCTTTTGACTGTTTGGAAAAGAAAAAGCAATAAAAGGAAAAATCAGTTTGACTCCAAACAAGTTTTAAGGCATTAAGCAGTGAAAGATGCCAAAAACAAGCTCAAAAGGCAAGCAACAGATTGAGAGGAGATATTTGCCACACATATAAATGGCAACATGTTAAAATTCCTGCTGTGCAGTTTCTATAAAGAAAAAATGACAAACCAATTAGAGAAGATAGCAAAGGATATTAAAAATTAAAAAATGCAGATGGTCGGATACATATGTACAAAGAAGTACACTGTGGTGTTGTTGGCAATGGCATAAAAATGAAATAATTTAATTTTCAGTTGGAATCTGACTGAATTGCGTATGGCATGTCTATATATTAGAATACCATGTGGTCATTAAAGGAGAACAGAGTTGATCTCTATGTTGATATGAACAGCCCTTGATAAATAAGGAGGAAAAAAGAGATCTAGATCA
>SJYT01050249.1:78593-89626 GCA_006410635.1 Cephalophus harveyi | reverse complement strand
GGCACAGGATGAGATGGCTGGATGGCATCACGATGGACGTGAGTCTGAGTGAACTCCGGGAGTTGGTGATGGACAGGGAGGCCTGGTGTGCTGCGATTCATGGGGTCACGAAGAGTCGGACACGACTGAGCGACTGAACTGAACTGAACTGAGCAACTGAACTGAACTGTCTCTTGCTATCTCCAGGAGTTTGCCCAAATTCATGTCCGTGATGAGTCAGTGATGATGTTATCCAAGCAAGGGAAAGATGCAAAGTCATCAAAGCATAAATTGAAAACAATATATGATAGAGTGAAAAGAACACTAACTTTATTGTTCCTTAAAATTCACTATGAATCAAGGTAAATTGGAAGTGGTCAAATAGGAGATGGCAAGAATGAACATTGATATTTTAGAAATCAATGAACTAAAATGAACTGGAATGGGCGAATTTAATTCAGATGACCATTATATCTATTATTGTGGGCAAGAATCCCTTAGAAGAAATGGGGTAGCCCTCATATTCAAAAAATGCAGTACTTGCATGCAATGTCAAAAATGACAAAATGGTCTCTGTTCATTTCCAAGGCAAACCATTCAATATTATAGTAATCCAAGTCTATGCCCCAACTACTAATGCTGAAGAAGCTGAAGTTGAATGGTTCTATGAAGACCTACAAGACTTTAAGAACTGATACCAAAAAAAGATGCCCTTTTCATCATAGGGAACTGGAATGCAGAAGCAGGAAGTCAAGAGCTACATGGAGTAACAGGCAAGTATGGCTTTGGAATGCAAAATGAAGCAGGGCAAAGGCTAACAGAGTTTTGCCAGGAGAACACACTGGTCGTAGCAAACACCTTCTTCCAACAACACCAGAGACGACTCTATACATGGACATCACTGGATGGTCAATACTGAAATCAGATTGATTATATTCTTTGCAGCTGAAGATGGAGAAGCTCTATGCTGTCAGCAAAAACAAGACCAGGAGCTGACTGTGGCTCAGATCATGAACTCCTTATTGCAAAATTCAGGCTCAAATTGAAGAAAGTAGGGAAAACCACTAGACCATTCAGTTATGACCTAAATCAAATCCCTTACGAATATACAGTGGAAGTGACAAATAGATTCAAGGGATTGGATCTGTAGATAGAATGCTTGAAGAACTATGGCTGAAGGTTCATAAAATTGTACAGGAGGCAGTGATCAAAACCATCCCCAAGAAGAAGAAATGCATGCAAAAAGGCAAAATGGCTGTCTGAGCAAGCCTTACAAATAGCTGAGAGAGGAGAAACAAAAGGCAAAGGAGAAGAGGAAAGATATATCCATCTGAATGCAGAGTTCCAAAAAATAGCAATGAGAGATAAGAAAGCCTTCCTAAGTGATCACTGCAAAGAAATAGAGGAAAACAATAGAATGGGAAAGACTAGAGATCTCTTCAGAAACATTAGAAATACCAAGGGAACATTTTGTGCAAAGATGGGCACAATAAAGGACAGAAATAGTATGGACCTAACAGAAGCAGAAGATATTAAGAAGAGATGGCAAGAATACACAGAAGAACTATACAAAAAAGATCTTCATGACCCAGATAACCACGATGGTGTGATCACTCACCTACAGCCAGACATCCTGGAGTGCAAAGTCAAGTGGACCTTAGGAAGCATCACTATGAACAAAGCTAGTGGAGGTGATGAAATTCCACCTGAGCTATTTCAAATCCTAAAAGATGATGCTGTGAAAGTGCTGCACTTAGTATGCCAGCAAATTTGGAAAACTCAGCAGTGGCCACAGGACTGGAAAAGGTCAGTTTTCATTCCAATCCCAAAGAAAGGCAATGCCAAAGAATGTTCAAACTATCATACAATTGTACTTATCTCACACCCTAGCAAAGTAATGCCCCAAATTGCAAAGTAATGCTCAAAATTGCAAAATAACGCTCAAATTAATGCTCAGAATTGCAAAGTAATGCTCAAAGTTCTCCAAGCTAGACTTCAACAGTAAACAAACTGAGAACTTCCAGATTTTCAAGTTGGATTTAGAAAAGACAGAGGAACCAGAGATCCAATTGTCAACATCCTTTGGATCATAGAAAAGGTAAGATAATTCCACAATAATATCTACTTCTGCTTTGCTAATTATGCTAAAGCCTTTGACTATGCAGATCACAACAAACTGGAAAATTCTTCAAGAGATGGGAATACCAGACCACCTTACCTGACTCCTGAGAAATCTGTATGCAGGTCAAGAAGCAACAATTAGAACCAGACATGGAACAGTGACTGGTTCCATTTTGGGAAAGGAGTATGTTAAGGCTGTATATTGTCACCCTGCTTATTTAACTTCATGCAGAGTACATCATGCAAAATGCTGGGCTGGATGAAACACAAGCTGGAATCATGATTGCTGGGAGAAATGTCAATAACCTCAGATGTGCAGATGACACCACCTTTATGGCAGAAAGTGAAGAGGGACTAAACAGCCTCTTGATGAAGGTGAAAGAGGAGAGTGAAAAGCTGGCTTAAAACTCAACATTAAGAAAACTAAGATCATGGCATCTGGTGCCATCACTTCATGGCAAATAGATGGGGAAACAATGGAAACAGTGAGAGACTTTTTCTTGAATTCCAAAATCACTGCAGATGGTGACTGCAGCCATGAAATTAAAAGACACATGCTCCTTGGAAGAAAAGCTATGATCAACCTAGACAGCATATTAAAAAGCAGAGACATTGCTTTCCCAACAAAGGTCCATCTAGACAAAGCTATGGTTTTTCCAGTAGTCATGTATGGATGTGAGAGTTGGACCATAAAGAGAGCTGAGTGCCAAAGAATTGATGCTTTTGAACTGTGGTGTCAGAGAAGACTCTTGAGAGTTGCTTGGACTGCAAGGAGATCCAACCAGTCAATCCTCAAGGAAATCAGTCCTAAATATTCATTGGAAGGACTGATGCTGAAGCTGAAGCGCCAATATTTTGGCCACCTGATGCAAAGACCTGATTCATCGGAAAAGACCTTGATACTGGGAAAGATTGAAGGCAGGAGGAGACAGGGAGGATAGAAGATGAGATGGTTGGATGGCATCACTGACTTGATAGACATGAGTTTGAGCAAGCTCCAGGAGCTGGTGATAGACAGGGAGACCTGGCGTGCTGCAGTCTATGAAGCTGTAAAGAGTTGGACTCAACTGAATGACTGAATTGAACTGAACTGACTAAAACTCACTAGCAACGTTTATTGAGCTCCTGTTTGTGCCAGACACAGAGGTTTCAGAGATGAAGGATACCCTTGCTGATCCAGATATATTGGGAGACTCATACAAATGAAAGAAAAATATCACAACATTATAAAGTCCAGGAAGGGCTCTGGCAGGTGTGTGTTCTGAGAACTAAGGGACCACAGGGAAAGAGACTCTTACTGAGAGCAAAGGTGGGGATGGGGCTGAGTGGTCAGTAAATGTGGCCAAGGAGAGTGATTCTGGAGCTGAGTCTAGATGGGGAGAGTTGAGCCTGTACCCAGGAGGAATGGTGTGCCTGGTGGGGAAGCAGCACCTGCAGGCTCTGAGGTAACTGGGAGTGTTTGCTGGTATGCAGAGCAACTTCTGGGACCAAGGTGGGCTGGAGTGGGCTGTGCTAAGAGCTGGACTTTTCAGGAGGGGCTTCAGACCATCCCAGCTGCATGCTAGTGCACACTCTCTGTTCAGAGATAAGATGGGGTTCTTACTTGGGAGTGTCCAAGGAGGGCTTCACGGCTTCTGTGAACTGTTTGAAATTATATGCAATGTGGTTTCCAGGTAGCTCAGATGGTAAAGATTCTGCCTGCAGCGCAAGAGACCTGGGTTTGATCCCTGGGTCAGGAAAACCCTCTGGAGAAAGGAATGAATACCCATGCCAATATTCTTGCCTGAGAAATCCCACGGACAGAGGATCCTCATGGGCTGCAGTCCCTGTGGTTGCAGAGTCGGACATGACTGAGTGGCTAACACTTTCTCCTACTTAGCAGCATCACCAGCCTCTGGCTGCTAGATGACAGTATCACTCCCAGTGGAAAGCTCCAAATACCCCAGCCTCACTAAATAGGGATGGGGGTGGAGTGGGGCACTGTTCCAGTGGTCTGCGGACCTGATAGGTACATATTAAAATTGTCTGGGGAGCTTCAGAAGCTATCAATGCCTGGTCTCACCCTGACTGCATTCTAATCTCTGGTGGGGCTGGGGAGGACGTCCACAGCTTTTGGAAAACCCGATGTTCAACCAGCCTTTAGGTTTGAGGCTGCTGCACCTGGCCAGGTGTAGGGCTCTTCCTTGTGTGAAGAGCGAGGAGGTGGAGGGAGGGGTCAAGATAAGATTCCAGATTTAAATGCTGATGAACTTGACATGCCTGGAGGTCATTTAGATGAAGACATTCACTTCCATTTCTTGGTCACTGACAAACTGTGTGTCCTTGGACCAATTACATATATTTCCCAGTTTTTATTTTCCTTATCTGTCAACTCTGATAATATCTACTCTAAAGAGTCTGTGAAAAGCAGAATATATTAATGGATGTGGAAGAAAGTAAAAACCCTCTCATGCATACACACCCTGTGAGTTTGGGATGTGCTTAGTCGCTCAGTTGTGTCTACTCTTTGGGACCCCATGGACTGTAGCCCGCCAGGCTCCTTTGTCTATGTGATTCTCCAGGTAAGAATACTAGAGTGGGTTGCCATTCCCTTCCCCAGGGGATCTTCACAACCCAGGAATCAAACCTAGGTCTCCCACATTGCAGGTGAATCCTTTACCGTCTGAGCCACCAGGGAAGCCCCCCAGTTTGGGATATACCTTCAGAATTCTATTTGGAAAAAATATGGGACAACATTTTATAAGAGCAAAGAGTGATTTTTTTGGGAGGGGGTGGGTGGGAAAAGAACAACAAATACAAAAAGCACAAATTGTAATAGATAAATTCAAGTAAATTAAAATTTAAAATTTCAGGACATCAAAAGGCTTCATCAGCAATGTTAAAAGACAAACTGAAAACTGGAAAAATATTTGCACAAATTGACAGATTAAAAAAATATGCAATAAATTCCTAAAAATAAAAAAAAAGAAAGACAAAACAACCCAAGAGAACATAGGCAGCAGGTATAAATAGGAAAGACAAGAAGAAGGGGTCGGAATGGCTGGCTAATAAAACATAATACAAGAGTCTCACCCCCACACCCCCAACACTACCAGTTGTTAGGCAATAAATGCCATTGCAAGTGCAGTGTATACTATTTCTCATCTACCAGGGGGCAAACGTGTACTGAATTATAAGGCAAAAGAGACTCAGGCTGCTGTGGGGGTATCAATTGGTACTACTGCTTTCTGGGCAATTTGATAATATTTAATAAAATTTAAAATGTCCAATAATCTATAGGTATACTGTTATGAAAATGAACTCTAGCTCTAAGTATTAACATGGGTAGATACCAAAGGTGATGTTAGGCAAGATGGTAAATCACAGAAGCATGCAGAGTCTCCTGTTTATTTAAAGTGTAGAAAATACAAAGCAATTATATTTTACTGCCAATCATCTACATTCTTGCTTTAAAAGAAATGCATGCAAGGGAGTATTTAAAACCAAACTGAGGATATTGGCTCTCTGCAGGGTGGGAGAGGAATGAGACTGGGAGGTGACACAGGCTGGAGAAATTGAATAATTTGCCCTCGTGTCAAACCATCCTGGAGCGTGGCCCAGCGCATGTGCTCTTAAGTTCTGCATCCCTTTGTGCATCCTTCTTTTAAGCTCTTATCCCCATATTTGAAAGAAGAACTTTTTCTGAAGGAGCTGTTGTGCTCAATCTGTTTACAAATATTTAATTGGGGGAAATGATTGGTTTTGCCAAATAATCTTTTCAATTTCCTAACTTAATTTTTAAATATTCAAATATTAAAAATATTTCAGGCACAGCATATCAGTGGGCTTCCCTGAGAGTTCAGTTGGTAAAGAATCCACCTGCAATGCAGGAGACCTCAGTTTGATTCCTGGGTCAGGAAGATCCGCTGGAGAAGGGATAGGCTACCCACTCCAGTATTTTTGGGCTTCTCTTGTGGCTCATCTGGCAAAGAATCTGCCAGCAATGTGGCAGACCTGGGTTCGATCCCTGGGTTGGGAAGATCCCCTGGAGAAGGGAAAGGCTACCCACTCCAGTATTCTGGCCTGGAGAATTCCATGAAATGTATGGGGTGGCATACACGGGGTGGCAAAGAGTTGGACACGACTGAGCGACTTTTACTTTCAGCCTGTCAGTACCAGCACATGTTATAACTGTGTAACTACTACATTTTTTAAACCTGTATTTAATGTATAACATATTGACAAAGACATTATTTCCTTATCATTGAAGATCAAAGAGTTAGTTCAATTATATTTCTTAATTCTTAAAAAATCATCTATTCTTTTTTTATACCCAGTTTTTTTCCCTCTATTCTTACAAAACTCTAATCATAGACTGCATTGTGTAAGCTTTGCAAACATTTCTTTATACTGGAGGGAACACAATCTTCAGTCTGAGCCCATGATATTTTATTTTATTTTTTGGTCCCAAACGTGTTTGAAATAGGAACCAACGGTGACGTGGAGCTTCACTATTTTGAAAATCTTCTTACATGTGTTCTAGTCCTGGAGCCCAAAGACTCTTCAGCATCGATTGGTGCGTATAGTTACTTTTATCAGTTTGCAGAGACCATAATGCAGGAGTTTTAAGTGATTTACTCTGAGACCCATTGATCTTGTTAGTCAGAATACCATGTTCAGATGCACTGAAATGGCAACTTTAGGACAGATCTCACAGGAGAACCCATGGAGCTGGGACATCATATTACATTGTTGTGCTCAGCCACTAAATTGGGGGCCGGCTAAATCGGGGGTATTCAGTTACAAAGAACAGAAATGGTGGGGTATGCTGACCTGAGCAATCTCAGTGGACCAGCTGGGATGGAGCAGAATGAGGTGTGGATGCAATGGGTAAGGGATGAAGCCAGGACCGTGGACCACTCTCTACAGAGCCAAGGTATGGAGGGAAGAGCTGAAGCTGGACTTGGGGAGAAAGGAGGGGTTTTTATTTCCTTATTAAAGATAGGGAATTCCAGAGCGTGTTGATGTGGTAGAGGAGGAGAGTGGATCATCTAGGTTGTAAATGGAATTCAGAAGTGAAAAAGCACAGAGCCTCTGATGGGAGTGTTTCACTGAGAGCAAGAGATGGAGCGCAGGATGGTACCAAAGCAAAGTGCATCGCTCTCTGGTGGATGGAAAGTGGGTACCCCCACGATGGTCTTTGTTTTCTCCCTGCCTCAACGTTAGCATCTGATGGGGAAGGGATGTGCATTTTTATAAGAAGTTTGAACCAGGAGGGACAACAAAAGGAAGGAAAACTCTCTCTATTTTGTTTTTATTATATGGGCTGCTCAGACTCTAAAAAATATTAGTGGGTATTTAAAATATCAATAAAAATATTAAAATTTGGATTAGAGCTCAAATATTTTTTTTCTGACACTTTCACTAAGCTAGGTTTTTCAATTTACTTTCTTGTTTTTAAGACTCAAGCCTTTTCAAAGTTTTATGCTTAACGAAAACCATGTAGGTACATTGCAAATCATAGTATTCTGAATTTTTAAAAATGTAGTTTATTAAGAAATTATCACATGGAAGGGCTTGACATTTCTGTCTAGTAACTAGAATCTCAGCCTCTACTAATCTCCATTTTGGGTAGAGAAGTGAAAACTATTTTAACGGGGTTTAGAGTGAGATTTTCATGTGAGCCAGTGTGGTGTTCATACTTGTTTGAAGTGTCTAAAGGAAATATTCACAGATCACAGGATTTAAAAAAATTTATGTGTGTTGGAATACTACCACCGAGTCAGCTAAGATGTCCGAAAGGCCATTAAGTGTGTCTTAGAGTATTGTTCCTCCATCCCTTTTTCTTTGTGGGATTTGAGATGTACAATTTTGTCAGATCACTTGCTGTCAGAGTATGAACGTGTCACGGTACATAAGAAAAACATGAAATAGAATACATTCACGTCCTTGCAACATTCTTTGAAGATAAGTTGGTTATAGAGAAGAGGAACTGAACATGCTTTATCTTGGAAGGAGGAAAAGCAGAACAACTCACTTTTGGATTGCATTAGTGCTCATGGTGAGGGAGAGGCTCTGTGTGCAGCTCCACGCTTCTGGTCCCCAAATAAGATCCCCAGTGACGGGCTGCTGCAGCAGCTGTGAGTGGAGAGCATCCTGTTGTTTTCATTCTTTCAGGGACATCCACGTGGGGCGGGCGCGGCGTGGAGCAGGCGCGGCGTGGGGCACCCAGGCTGGACACAAGGGTTCTGGATGGCTTTTACTGCTACAACGTCTCCGTGTTTTCAAGCTTGTTTTCCTTAGGGTTAATCTTTTTGGGGGAAGCTGGGGTAGGGTTCTAGTTTTGACCCTGAATATGTTAGTGAGGGAGCTACTTTGTATCTGCGGGGGCCTGGGTCTCTTCCAGTTCTGTGATTCCAACCCTGTATAAATCAAGCTCTATGTTTCACCCTGATACTGGAATGAACCGCCAAAAGCATTCTGGATCTGCAAATATGACTTTGAATAGAGTCACGCTAAAATATTAGAACCCAAGGTTATCGAGCGCATAAAATATTTGAAATAAATCTTTGGAATGAAAAGAGGGAGGACCTGTTGACTAGTTTCATTAGAGGAGTTCCAGGATTCCATTTTTGAAGGGTATATACATGCATACTCAGTCACTTCAGTCTTGTCTGTTTGTGACCCCAAGGACTGTAGTTTGCCGGGCTTCTCTGTCCATTGGATTTCTCAGGCAGGAATGCTGGAGTGAGTTGCCATGACCCTTCTTCAGGGGATCGTCCAGACCCAGGGATCAAGCTGAGTCTCTTGCGTCTCCTGCATTGCAGGCAGATTCTTTACCATCTGAGCCACCAGGGAAGCCTGTGAAGGGTATAAAAGGGTATAAAGTGATGTCTCATTGACACTGTCTCACGTTATCATGAACTAGTAAATCAAAGAAGGACCTATGTGTCTGACAGCCTGTGTGCCAACCATGGCATCTAATAAGGCTTCTTTTTCAAATAAGCCAGGCACATGAGCCGCTTGTTCAGAATTTAGACCTTACAGATTCAAAAAGCCGAGAAGACACTGATACTTTCTTGTCCCTGTCTCAACGTCACAACTAGGAGGATTTCCTAGTATGTCTTCTAATTATGCCTCGGTTTTCTCATCTGAAGTAGTATAATGCTTGTAATGTAAATATTGGCTTCCCAGGTGGCGCTGCTGGTAAAAAATCCGCCTACCAATGTAGGAGATGCAAGACATGTGGGTTAGATCCTTGGGCTGGGAAGATCCTCAGGAGGAGGAAATGGCAAACTACTCCAGTATTCTTGCCTGGAAAATTCCATGGGCTGAGGAGCCTAGTGGGCTACAGTCCGTGAGGTCACAGAGTCGGACACAACTGAGTGACTAAGCGTACATACTATGATATTGAGCAGAGTTCCCTGTGCTATAGGGGTCCTTCTTGGTTAAAGCTTCCTTTCTCATGCTATTCCGGTTTTGGTATCAAGGTTTGTAAATGGCACAACATGAGTTCAATTTTCATTCTCTTTCTGTTTTCTTGAGTCGGTTAATGTAAAGATAGTAATTATCTATTCCTCAAAGTTTTGGTAAAATTCACCTTAAAACTGCTTAGGCCTGGAGATTTTCTGATATTGATGACTCATTCAGTTTCTTTAATGTTTTATGTCTATTCATATTTTCAGTTTCTTTTTGAGTTAATTTTGGCAGTTCCTATTTTTTTAAAGACAACTTTGATTTTCTATTCCTTTTTATTATTAATTTTAAGGATTTTCTTGTTAAAGTTATGAGACTTTCTATTATGAGGGCTGTCTCAAATACTGAGGATTCTACATAATATATTTTTGAAAACTAAAGTGGATTTGATTGCCTTTAGCCTCCAGTGAACAGTCCTGCTTATTAGCATTGAATGATGTGGACCTACTCTTAAATTTGAATGGTAGAAATACATTGACAGTATTCCTTGGGTTGGAGGGGGTGGGGTAGGAACATAGAATAACTAATTCAGATTAAACTTTATAAGAGATACATATGTTACTTGGTCTGAAAATTCATAACAGGAATAGAATGCACAGCTTTAGCAATAGTATTTTTGTGTAGTCTTAACAAATCATGGAAATATGACCTGCAATAATAGATGTATCTTAGGCAGTAAGTCTCAAAATGGGATTTGAAAATTCATATGCTACGTGGTCCACTTCAGTCTTTATTGAATGAAACTAGGCTGTTTTTTCCCCCTCTTAACTATCAAATTCTTTACATCGTTTCCTTTTTTTTCTGTTCAGAAATTATTTAATATAGGCAATTTAAAAAATGATGAAAAGTATTCATGTTCCCACTATCTTAAGATAATCATTTTTAAATGTTTTTGTTATCTTCCAGTCCTTCTCTGTGTGTCTGTGTGTGTGTGTGTGTGAACAGTTTAAGCCATAGCATAGTGTTTGAGAACTTGGATTCTATACTGCACACTCTGGTTTGAAATCTTTACCTTGTCATGGCCTAGCTCTTTGATCCTGGACAAGTTATTTATCCTGGTATATCTGTATAACATGGTGAACATGTTATCTACTGCATGAGGACAGCTTGACAAGCAAATGGAATAATATTTGTAAAGTACTTAAAACAGAGGCAGGCATGTAATACACAGTGCTGCAATTGTTACAGATATGTGTTTCTATAGAATTTTCATAATTATTTATATTTTGACTACATTCAACATCCTTTTAAAATAAATTTATTTATTTTAATTGGAGGCTAATTACTTCACATTATTGTATCGGTTTTGCCATACATCAACATGTTCCGTCACGGGTGTACACGTGTTCCCTATCCTGAACCCCCCTCCCACCTCCCTCCCCATACCATCCCTCTGAGTCATCCCAGTGCACCAACCCCGAGCAACCTGTATCATGCATCGAACCTGGTCTGGTGATTCGTTTCACATATGATAATAT
>SJYT01050249.1:0-76739 GCA_006410635.1 Cephalophus harveyi | reverse complement strand
TCCTCTGTCCATGGGATTTCCCATGCAAGAATCCTAGAGTGGGTTGCTATTTCCTTCTCCACGGGAACTTATCATCCCAGGGATATAATCTGAGTCTCCTGCACTAGCAGGCAGATTCTTTACCACTGAGCCATGAGGGAAGCCCCACATGTTTTATTGGTTTGTTTCAAAGATTCAGCCTTTTCCTTTATCTATCCCTCTCTTATTTCTTTAATTTCCTCTTAGTTCATTATTTTCTTCATTTTACTTTCTTTGGGTTAACTATGTTCTTTAACAAACTTCTAGAGTTGTATGCTTAGCTCTTTAATTTCAATTTGTCCTAGTATTAACACTTAAGCATATATACATTCTCTCTAAATATTGATTTTGTGGTAGTCCACAGAGAACCACAAGTATTTAGCTTTCAAGTATCATCAAGAATTTTAAAGAAGTAATCCCTCCCTACTATCTGCATCATTAATTCACAGTCTACAAGGGGCAATGAGCTTTTAATTTTTCAGTTTCTTTAGAATTTTTATTTCTTTATTTCTATTTTTTTCAGAATTCTCCTTGATTAATATAATATGCATACATGTTTGCACCTATATGTGTATGTTTTTTTGTAATCAAATTTATTTATTTTTAATTGTACAATATTGTGCTGGTTTCTGCCAAACATCAACATGAAATCTTCATAGGTATGTGTATGTCTTTATTTCTAATCACCATGATGTATTCTCATTGCTCAGTGTTTCAGTTTATCTGCTGACTTGCTTCTGCAGAAGATAAGGGGTGCTCCCACATCCGTCCTCTGCCTCCGTCCTAGGAAAGCCGGGGTCACCGTCTTACATTAAATTGATACTCAGGCTCTGCACTATTGTATGGATGTATAAGTAGTATTCGCTGAAGAGCTGTGCAGTATAGCGTGATTACATTTCCTGTTTCACAATCTTTTTCCTCCCTCAAGTTAATAATAGGCTTTTGGATTTTGTTTTCCTTGTTTTTCTGCTTTCCTATCCTCTTTGGTTTCCCAAGGTCTCCTCTGTAAGTTTCAACCTCTTCTCACTGTTGGCCACACTCCTCAGGTATTTGATTGGTATTCTTTCTTTCTCAGAGATCAGCCTTGAAGAATCCTCTGTCTGCTCTTTCTGATCTAGACTTGTGCTCTAGGCCTGCTCCAGGAGCCTCTCCAGGGGTTTCTCTTCACTGTTATGCTGGGAATCAGAGGCTTGAACAAGGAAAAGAAAAGGGACTTTCTCCGAAGTTATCCCACTGGTTCCTGCATCTGGTTCTGCCCCTGTGTTTATGCCACTGTCCTTGTGGACCACACTCTTCAGGGGGTTACTGAGAAGAGGTGCGTATTGTTCCTGATCATTTCACATAATTCTTATTAGTTTCTGAAATACTTGTGATTGCCATCTGTCTCTCATACCTGTCTCTCATTCTCTGTCATGTACCTCGGTGTGGGTCATTTTCTTTTATTACCCTGGGAACTTAGTAAGCCCAGTCTGTCTGGGAGCTCATTTGGTTCAGTAGTAGGGAAATTTCTATAATTATTTCTAGAATAAAACTGTCATTTTTTGTGTATGTGTGTCTTTATGGAAAAACTGTTATCAGCTGTTAGCACTCTTGAACCTATCCTGTTTTTTCTACATTTCTTATCCTTTGTCTTTTTTCCATCATCCTACTTGTGTATATATATATTTGTACATATATATACGTATTTACAAGTATGTACATGGGCTTCCCTGGTGCCGCGAGTTATAAAGAATCTGCCTGCCAATGCAGGAGACTAAGAGAGGTGAGTTCTACCCCAGAGTTGGGAAGATATCCTGGAGGAGAACAGGGCAATCCACTCCAATATTCTTGCCTGGAGAATCCTATGGACAGAGGAGCCTGGTGGGCTACTGTCCATAGGGTTGCAAACAGTCGGATGTGACTGAAATGACTTAGCACGCACATGTATATTTACATAGCACACATTTATGTGTGTGTGTATATATACAAAGAGGATGATGGAAAAATATGTATCAGTTTCATCTTCACTTAAATTTGAATATTTAGTCATTTTCTTATGATTTCTTTTTTTGTCCATGAATTATTTATAAGTGTGCTTTGTATTTTCTAAAGCAGTGTGTGTGTTGAGGCAGGCATTGGAAATCTTTTGGTCCTTGATTTTTAATATTACTGAATTTTGATCTGATAATTGGTCAGCATATAATTGTAAAGATATTAATATGTATTGAATTTCCCTTTGACTTAATGCTTGTTTATGTTTAAGTTTCCTACTATCTCACATGTGCTTGAACCGGAGGAATATTTCCTGTTTGCTGGATGTAGTATTTTACATGTACTTCCTTTACAGCAAGCCTACCAATGGGAAAACATTTATTCACACTTTATCATCTTATCTATCATTTTCCAGGAGATTTATGTTCACTGGTCCCCAAACAGTCCCTGTGTTGTCCCCTCAGTTAATCCTGGAAACCTCTGATTTGACTTCTCTCTGCACCGTTTTGCCAGGTCACATACATGGAAAATGCTCGGGCTTCTTTCATTTAGAAAAATTCACTTAAGGCTTATCCTGGTTGTTGTGTGAGTCAACAGATTGTCCTTTGTTTGGGCAAGTCATGTTCTGTTGTGTGTTTGGACACAGTGTGTATATCCAGACCCCTGTGGAAGCTCATTTGTGTTGTTTCCAGTTTGGGGAATAAAGCTGTTTTAAGTTTGCAGAGGCTTTTAGGGGAACATGTGTCTTCAGTTTGCTTAGGAGTGGGGTTTCTGAGTCATGTGGTAAGCATGTGTCCAACCCTGTCCTCTCCTCCAGGGGATCTTCCTGACCCAGGGATTGAACCTGTGTCTCCTGCAGTTCAGGCAGATTTTTTTACCATCTGAGCCACCAGGGAAGCTCCCTTAGCCCTGTAGGAAATTGTCAAATGCTTTTGCAAAATGTCTGTGTCATTTGTGTTCCCGCTAATGATGAATGAGCGTTCCTGCTCTGTACCTTCACCAGTCTTGCATGGTTAGTTTTTAACTTTTAGCCATCTGAGGCATGGAGTGGTCCCAAGGTGTGGTTTTTATTTAGCTTGCTTTCTTTTTTTCCTCCAGCTGTACAGCAAGTAGGATCTTAGTTCCCTTACCAGAGATCGAACCCAAGCCCTTGGCAGTAAGAGCTCAGGGAGTCCTAACCACTGGACCACCAGGGAATTCTCTAATTTAGCTTTCTTAATGTTTCAGTTTACATGCTTATTTGCCATCTGTTTATTATCTTTGGAGAAGTATCTTTTCATATAGTTCGCTCATTTTTAAAGGGTAGGGTGGTTCAAACATTGTTGCACTTTAAGAGTTCTTTATATATGCCACACAAATATGAGATTTTTATCAGATATAGGATATATAAATATTTATCTCAAAGTTTGGGGCTTGACTTTTCATTTTCTTAATAGTGTATTTTACAGAGCAAAAGTTTTAAATTTTTTAAGGGTATGATTTATCAGATTTTCTATTATGACTCATATTTTTAGGCTTATATCTAAACAGTACTCACCATACCCAAGTTCACAGGGATTTTCTTCTCTGTTTCTTCTAGAATTTTTAAAGTTTTAGATTTAGAATTAGGTCAATGATTTATTATGAGTTAATTTTTGTACAGTATGAGGCATGGGTGAAGGTTCTTTTTTTTTTTTTTTCCTGTTTTGTACATGGATACTCCACTGTTCCAGAAATATTTTTGAAAATATAAAGCTTTCTTTACTAAGTTGCCTTTGTAAATACTTTTGCCAAAAGTGAGCTGTGTTTGTGTGGGTCTGTTTCTGAGTTCTTTATTTCTGTTTCATTGTTAAATGGACATACCTGTCCATCCAGCATCTTTCCATTCAGCATCTCTGCAGTCCAAGTGCATTGACACCTGTCCACCACTAGATGGAGCCCTCACAGCAGCTCATTTCCTAGGTTGTTGCTGCTGCTGCTAAGTCGCTTCAGTCGTGTCCGACTCTGTGCGACCCCATAGACGGTAGCCCACCAGGCTCCCCCGTCCCTGGGATTCTCCAGGCAAGAATACCGGAGTGGGTTTCCATTTCCTTCTCTAATGCATGAAAGCGAGAAGTGAAAGTGAAGTCGCTCAGTCGTGTCCGACTCTTAGCGACCCCATGGACTGCAGCCCACCAGGCTCCTCCGTCCATGGGATTTTCCAGGCAAGAGTACTGGAGTGGGGTGCCATTGCCTTCTCCGCATTTCCTAGGGCTTCCTCTCTATGCTTGTTTCAGTGCTTATATTTATTTTTTAAATTAATTAATTTATTTTAATTGGAGGCTAATTACTTTAAAATATTGTAGTGATTTTTGCCATACATTGACATGAATCAGCCATGGGTGTACATGTGTCCGCCATCCTGAACCCCTCTTCCACCTCCCTCCCCATCCCATCCCTCGGGGTTGTCCCAGTGCACCGGCTGAGTGCCCTGTTTCATGAACTGAACTTGGACTAGTGATATATTTCACTTATGGTAATACACAGTTTCAGTGCTATTCTCTCAAATCATCCCACCCTTGCCTTATCCCAGAGTCCAAAAGTCTGTTCTTTGTATCTCTTTGTGTATATCTCTGTTCTTTGTGTCTCTTTTGCTGTCTCACATATAAGGTCATCATTGCCATTTTTAAAATTCCATATATATGCTTTAATATACTATATTGGTGTTTTTCTTTCTGGCTTACTTCACTCTATAATAGACTCCAGTTTCATCCACCTCACTAGAACTGATTTAAATGCATTTTTAATAGCTGAGTAATATTCCATTGTGTATATGTACCACAACTTTCTTATCCATTCATCTGCCAATAGACATCTAGGTTGCTTCCATGTCCTAGCTATAGTAAATAGTGCTGCAGTGAACATTGGGGTACACGTGTTTCTTTCAATTCTGGTTTCCTTGGTGTGTGTGCCCAACAGTGGGATTGCTGGGTCATATGGCAGTTCTCAGTCATGTCTGACTCTTTGCCACCCCATGGGCTAGTCCATGGAATTCTCCAGGCCAGAATACTGGAGTGGGTAGCCTTTCCCTTATCCAGGGGATCTTCCCAGCCCAGGGATTGAACTCAGGTCTTCTGCATTGTGGGCAGATTCTTTACCAACTGAGCTATCAAGGAAGCCCCAATCCCAAAGAAAGGCAATGCCAAAGAATGCTCAAACTACCACACAATTGCACTCAACTCACATGCTAGTAAAGTAATGCTCAAAATTCTCCAAGCCAGGCTTCAACAATATGTGAGCCATGAACTTCCAGATGTTCAAGCTGGTTTAGAAAAGGATGAGGAACCAGAGATCAAATTGTCAACATCTGCTGGATCATGGAAAAAGCAAGAGAGTTCCAGAAAAACATCTATTTCTGCTTTATTGACTATGCCAAAGCCTTCGACTGTGTGGATCACAACAAACTGTGGAAAATTCTGAGAGAGATGGGAATACCAGACCACCTGATCTACCTCTTGAGAAATCTGTATGCAGGTCAAGAAGCAACAGTTAGAACCAAACATGGAACGACAGACTAGTTCCAAATAGAAAAGGAGGACGTCAAGGCTGTAAATTGTCACATTGCTTATTTAACTTATATGCAGAGTACATCATGAGAAACGCTGGGCTGGAAGAAGCACAAGCTGGAATCAAGATTGCTGGGAGAAATATCAATAACCTCCGATATGCAGATGACACCACCCTTATGGCAGAAAGTGAAGAAGAACTAAAGAGCCTTTTGATGAAAGTGAAAGAGGAGAGTGAAAAAGCTGGCTTAAAGCTCAACATTCAGAAAACTAAGATCGTGGCATTTGGTCTCATCACTTCACGGCAAATAGGGAAACAGTGGAAACAGTGGCAGACTTTATTTTTTGGGGCTCCAAAATCACTGCAGATGATGATTGCAGCCACGAAATTAAAAGATGCTTACTCCTTGGAAGGAAAGTTATGACCAGCCTAGACAGCATATTAAAAAGCAGAAACATTACTTTGCCAACAAAGGTCCATCTAGTCAAGGCTATGGTTTTTCCAGTAGTCATGTATGGATGTGAGAGTTGGACCATAAAGAGAGCTGAGTGCTGAAGAATTGATGCTTTTGAACTGTGGTGTTAGAGAAGACTTTTGAGAGTCCTTTGGACTGCAAGGAGATGGAACCAGTCCATCTTATAGGAGATCAGTCATGAGTGTTCATTGGAAGGACTAATGTTGAAGCTGAAACTTCAATACTTTGGCCACCTGATGTGAAGAACTGACTGATTTGAAAAGACCTTGATGCTGGGAAAGATTGAGGGCAGGAGGAGCAGGGGATGACAGAGGATGAGATGGCTAGATGGCATCACCGACTCAATGGACATGAGTTTAGGTAAACTCCGGGAGGAGGTGATGGACAGGGAGGCCTGGTGTGCTGCAGTCCATGGACTCTTTGCCTGGGTCGCAAAGAGTCAGACACAACTGAGTGACTGAACTGAACTGAACTGAATGGCAGTTCTATTTCCAGTTTTTTAAGGAATCTCCACAGTGTTCTCCATAGTGGTTGTAGTAGTTTGCATTCCCACCAACAATGTATGAGGGTTCCCTTTTCTGCACCCTCTCCTCTGTGTTATATTTAAAACAGATAACCAGCAAGGTCCTACTGTATAGCACAGAGAATTCTGCTCAATATTTTGAACAATCTAAATGGGAAAATAATTTGAAAAAGAATAGATACGTGTATATGTAGAGCAATCGCTGTAGACCTGAAACTATCACAACATTGTTAATCAACTATACTCCAATATAAGATAACAAGTTAAAAAAATGAACCACCGTAAAAAAAGAAAGTGAAGCAAACCCGGCAGTGCAGAGGCACATGGGCCTGGAGTGGACTAGAGATTGTTCTAGCTGTTGTTCCTGAGAGCAGATCTGTCTTTGGGCTGATCTCCATCAATATCATTATCAGCATCTTCCATGAAGACACAGAAGGCAAGGTTACCAGGTGTGTGGTGACACAAAGCCAGGGAGGAGCGTGGCTGCCTTGTGTGCATCAGAAGGGTTCCAAGAGCTCTCAGTGGACTGAAAGCAGACAAGGGGATGCATGCATGCATTTCCTGCCTTTGATGGAGTAGCACAAAGAGCTTTTGACAACGAAAGGGGAGATCTGAGTATGTGTGTTGTGATAGCTGTGGTGCGGTAACCATGCCATTTCACGCAGTGCTGCTCAGGGCGTAGGCCATGGACCAGCCAGTCAGAAACGGTGTGTTGCCCTTCCTGGATGAGGCAGGAGCTCCTGCCAAGTGTCACTGAAATTCATCATGAAGCACGTTGCTTAGTGGAGTCACCTAGGCACAACTTCCTAGGTGAAGGAAGCAGGGAAACAACCTGTGGTCCAGAAGCCCCTCTTCGTCTCGGGGAGAGCCTGCCTTTGAGTAGCGCTGAACTGCAAAGGCTCCTTGGTGTCAGGACTAAGTACTTAGTACTAACAGTACTACGTACAGTATTTGTGTCTTCACGTTTGGACAGAGGCACAGTGGACCCGAGGGCTTCCCAGGTGGTTCAGTGGTAAAGAACTCACCTGCCAATGTGGGAGACCCAAGAGACGTGAGTTTGACCCCTGGGTTCAGAAGATGCCCTGGAGTAAGAAATGGCAACCCCCTTCAGTATTCTTGCCTGGAAAATTTCATAGACAGAGGAGTTCTGGTGGGCTATGGGGGTTGCAAAGAGTTGGGTACAGTGGAGCAACTGATCACAGCAGACTGAGGGCCAGTGTCCTGGAAGGAGTAGGTTCACAGGCTGGACCAGACTGCCTCACTTTCCTCATCGGACAGATGGCAGCAGCAAGATCGAACACAAAGGGCTGTTTGCTGAGGGTCAGAAGTATAATGGCAAAATTCACAGCATGTTTCTTGGCACGTGGTAGAAATGTGCTTAGTCCATGGAAGTAAGAATTAATGTGTTTCTCTTTCATGCCTCTTGGAGGAAAGGACTGTTGTTTTCCCTGTTTCATAGATGAGCAACTGAGCTGAGTTCTGATGCAGTTTAACAGCTTCCCCTGGTCATGCGGTTCCTACATGTCGGGCCCAGGTGTAAAGCCAGGCATTCTCTGACTTTAGGTTTTGGACCGGTGCTTATTGATCATAGGGCACTGCCCATTCTCGGCTGGGCCGGACCAGTGACTTTTAATTCTTTTGACCAAAATTCAATTGTCATAACCTAGTACACTCCCTGTCCTTCTATAGGCACATGGACACATAATCTGACACAAAAGTTTCATGAACTAATTCTTCCCCTTCATAAATACAATGTACTCTGAATTCTTCTCCATTTTTTAAAGAAAAAGCTGGTGATGACCTTTTGAAATTGATTTAATGGCCCACACATGTGCTGGAACCCACAAAGTGAAAGTACTGTAATAGCAATTTCTATGAACTCTTCAGTTCTGATGTTCTGATTCTCCTAGAGAAACAAAAAACCACACACACACACACACACACACACACACACGCCTTCCACCCCAATTCCTTTTGTCTAGAACAGAAGGCCTGAACTTGGGAGTAGTTTACGTGGAAGAGAATAAGGATTTTAGGCTAGGTTGACAGAAGGTTTGCCTTCAAGGCCACCTCAGGAATTCTGTGTTCCCTGTGGGGCACCAAGTTTTAAGAGAAATCAACCACCCAAACACATTCATCGAAGGACAGTCAAGGTGGAACAGAATCTGAAATTGTTCAAGGAGCTGGACATGTTTAATCTGATTCTGATGGAAAGAGCCTCTACAACATTAAAAAATAAAGTATATTATGATACTAGGCCTCCGTTGGATAGTAGTTGAATGAGGCTTGGCCCGTCTGATGCGTTATCTCACATCACGCTCATTTTTATTGGTTTTTTAGATTTCGGTGTCTAAAGTGAGGATCATGCAGAATGATTGTTACTGCACTTCCATCCTGGGAAAGGCAGACAGGAAACCGCCCCTCCCAGGCTGAGCGGAGGAGCTCTCGAGCTTGCCCTTGGCCAGACGTCTGCCCAGCTTCAAAGGGGTTTCAAAGGGCGGTGACCGACTCCAGCCCGGGCCATGCTTTGGAAGTCAGACCTTCCTCTGCCAGGGGCTGGCCCGCCCGGGAAAGCCCCCTGCTCCCCAGGCTCTGGGCTGGTGGGAAGCTCTTGCCCGACTGTTTCCCTCCCTCTGGACTCCCAGTGAATCAGGAAAGGAGGGAGGGAGAGCTGAGTGGCCCCTCCCCAGGTTTCACCGGCATCGAACGCCTGGGGCTGGAATTCCCCCTCCTCAAGGATAGAGGTTTGCGCTGTGTGGCTGGGCAGAGCTTTCTATTGGAAGAAGAAGCAGAATTGGTGGTAGTTTATTAAATTTAGGAAGGAAAGGGGAGAGAGGAGTCATGAGTGACTCAAAGGCTACAAGGTTGGGAAATCTTGAAGCCAAATCTGGCCCCCGAACACAGTGGGGAAACTCAAATGGTACCCATGTCGGGGATGAGGGGAGAGGATGGAACTCTTGTGGAACTTCCTTTGTGGCTTAGAGTCGGAGCTGTGTTCATGAAAATCCATATTCATGAAAGCTGGAGTGGTTAAAATACATAGCTCTTGCTGCTCAACTATTTGCCCACCAGTGTTAAGTCCTGATCCTTGGGGTGAAACGTGGTAAGTTAAGAGGAAAGTGGGTCTTAGGGATGTTAGTATTGGTCTGTCGTCTTGGCCGACAAACCATTCATTCATCCATCCATCCATTCATTCTCTCTCAGTGGGGAGATGGCCTCACCTTCTCCCTCCCCCTCACTGGCAGCTATCCAAGATCCCAAATGACTGAGTGGAAAAGGGATACCTTTGATGTAACCAACTGGAAAAAATTCTGTCTTCCAGCTCAAGTTAAATTAGTCTGGAAGTGACCCAAGGGGGATTCTCTTAAAAAATTGTGCTAGAATATGTGTGGCATAAACTGCTTCATTGAAACCACTTTTTAATGTGCAGTACAGTTGTATTAAGCTGTCCACCCGCAAATTTCATCTTGCAAAACTGATACGCTGCCCAAAGAAGCCTTCGGTATTCCTCTCTCTTAAACTTTTTTTTAAAATAACAAACTTTACTATCTTTTGCTTGCAAATTTCTAACAAGATAGTAAGGTAGCCATAGGAAATGTACCAGTTGTCATAGATACAGTTGCCATCTTTGGAATGAATGTATCTGTTTTAAGCCTGGCCACTTGCAGATGGGGTCTGACCTCTAAAACAGTCTCAAGGACACTCTTAGTAAGAGCCATTCAAAACCAACCTTGGCCTTGTGGGTAAAGGCGATGCGAGTATACCTTTTCCTGTGAAACGAACCGTGATGTAAAAAAGAACCATGATGTAAAAGACAGTTTGTCTGGTCCAGACCTGGGTTTCTGACTGATAGGAGTGCCTTTGCTGTGCTAGCAAGGTGGTGCTTCCCAGGCTCCTAGGTAGCCTCAGGCTGGGGGCTCATTTACCAAGGAGACTTGCCACATGATTAGAGGGTTGGGATTTTCAGCTTCCTGACATTGAGGAGGGGGCAGGGGCTGGAGACTGGGTTCATTCTCTCGGCCAGTAAGTTAATCAATCATGCCAACATACTGAAACACCAACAAATACTCTGGATGCCAAGCTCAGCAAAGCTCCCTGGTTGGTGAACGTGGACAGGCCTGGAGGTTGAGGTGCCCACACTTACAGGGAGGGGCAGGGAGGCTGTCTCCCCCTCCCTCACTCACCCTATGGGTCTCTTCCTTTGGCTGTTCCTCCTGATTTGTATCTTTTCATAGTAAAACTGGACTTCCCTGGTGGCTCAGATGGTAAAGAATCTGCCTGCAATGCAGGAGAGCCAGGTGTGATCCCTGGGTAGGGAAGATTCCCTGGAGGAGGAAATAGCAACCCACTCCAGTATTCTTGCCTGGAGAATCCCAGGGACAGAGGAGTCTGGTGGGCTATAGTCCATGGGGTCTCTAAGAGTCAGGTATGACTGTCTAACATTTTCACTTTCATAGTAAAACTGGAGCTTCCCTAGGTTCTGTGAGTTTTTCTAGAAAGTTATTGAGACCAATGGGTTATAGGAACTTGGTCAGAAGCTGGGGGAGGACCTCGGAATCCTTGAAGTGCCGCTGGCCCCGGCGTGAGGGCAGCCTTGTTCGGCACTGTTTACTTGCAGTGTAGTGTCTGTTCAGACCCCAGGTGGTGAGTGCCAGTAGGGACTGCAGGACAAAACAGATGTTGTTGTTGCTCAGTCATGTGCGACTCTTTTCAACCCCATTAACTCTAGCACTCCGGGCTTCCCTGTCCTTCACTATCTCCTGGAGTTTGCTCGCTCATGTCCCGTGAGTCTGTGATGCCATCTAACCTTCTCATCCTCTGTCGCCACCTTCTCCTTCTGCCTTTGATCCTTCCCAGCATCAGGGTCTTTTCCAGTGAGTCAGCTCTTTGCATCAGGTGGCCAGAGTATTGGAGCTTCAGCTTCAGCATCAGAACAGAATAGACCTCTGCTGGAGAAAGGGGAGAACAGCTCTGAATCCAGCCGTGGCTGTTGGGAAACAGTTCTCTGGAGATCTCCTGCCGGTTACCCATCTTGCCATCAAGACACTGGCTGCTGTTTGTTCTCTTTCTGAGGATGTGTGTTTAGCAGACAGCCCAGGAGGACAGAGATGTGTCTCTCTCCAGAGTAAAAGACAGATATGCTTACTGTCCTTTAACAAGAATTGAGTTTCATGAACCCAGGGTTCCTCTTATACGACCCAACACATTGCACATCCAGGTGTCGTCTGGCCCTCATCACTCCATGGGGTTGGGGCCATGGGGTTTGGCACAAAAATGCTCATTCTTTGGCTACTTCTTTTGCTGTGAGGAGTAACCTGTTCTTTGTGTCCAATTCAACAGTGTTATGAATTCATCTGCATCTATGAAATGGGGCAGCTAGCTTGTGACTGGGAGAAGCTCAGACCCTCCGCAGTTCTGGACAGTGCCCCTCATTCGTTTCAGGACCTTGGGAAAGTGAACACTGTGGATCTGAATTTTAACACCTGTATTGTGCTAGGTCTTCACAAAGGTTCATATAGTCAAAGCCATGGGTTTTCCAGTAGTCAGGTATGAATGAGAGTTGGACCATAAAGACAGCTGAGTGCTGAGAATTGATGCTTTTGAACTATGTTGTTGGAAAAGACTCTTGAGAGTCCCTTGGACAGCAAGAAGATCAAACCAATCAATCCTAAAGGAAATCAGTCCTGAATATTCATTGGAAGGACTGATGCTGAAGCTGAAGCTTCAATACTTTGGCCACCTGATGTGAAGAACTGACTCATTTGAAAAGACCCTGATGCTGGGAAAGATTGAAGGCAGGAGGAGAAGGGGACGACAGAGGATGAAATGATTAGATAGTATCACTGACTCAATGGACATGAGTTTGAGCAAACTCCGGGAGATAGTGAAGGACAGGGAAGCCTGGTGTGGTGCAGTCCATGGGGCTGCAAAACTTTGGACACGACCTAGGGAATGAACAACTGCACACTCTAAGAGTCAAAGATGCACTGTAGTTTACCAGTTCCTTTAGTCTATGGTGCTTACTAGTGCTCTGTATGAGTTTTCCTTCCTGTGTATGACTCACAGAACTAGATAGGAGAAGGAAGGAGGAAGGGGGAAGGAGGATGTGAAATGAGAGCAGAGGATGGAGGAAGGTGAGAAAACTCACACTCTTTATGCAAGGGTTTGGAGATTGTTTCCAAAGCACTGAGTGTCTAATGTCTGGGAATCTTCTTTCCAGGGTGTTTCTCCTGAGAAAAGAGGAGCATCTTACAGACAAAATTTATCTTTAGCAAATAGTTAATTTCTAGATTAAGTAGAAATTTTTTCAAGTGATGTAAATTACTTTGATTAATTAAATTTACATATAAACTTGTAAATTGTTTCTTTTTCCAGATGAAGTTGGTGATCCCACCATCCCCAAGGCAGAAGCCGGGAGGGGTGTCCCGAGACTCTCCACTTCTCCACCGAGCAGACCTGGTCTATTGATTACTTCGCCACAACACCCTCAGTTTCTCCCTCTTTATTCATTCCCACTGCTTTCCTTAGTTCAAGCCTTTCTTACTTCTTTCCCAGAGCTTAGAAAAATGCTTTATTTGTGATAAGTATATTAGTCTGCATTTTCTAGAGACACAGAACCTGTATGATGTACTTGCATCTTTGTATCTATGCATGTGTGCATGAGTGTTAAGTTGCTTTAGTTGTGTTCAACTCTCTAAGACCCTATGGACCGTAGCCCACCAGGCTCCTCTGTCTCTGGGATTCTCCAGGCAAGAATACTGGAGTGGGTTGCCATTCCCTCCTGCAGGGGATCCTCCCAACTCAGGGATGGAACCTGGGTCTCCCGCATTGCAGGCAGATTCTTTACCGACTGAGCCCCCAGGGGATCCCATCTATATCTACATCTGTATCTTAATCATGTTTGCAAAGTCCCTTTTGCCTGTAACATTCATAAGTCTCATGTTAGAATGTGGACATCTTTGAGGAGCCATCTTTCTTTCCCTCGGTCAATAAATACTGAAACTAATAAATACTGATGTTAATGAACTACTGGTATAGTCACTTAACTGGTTTCTTTAAATCCAGTTTCATTGCCTTCAAGCTTAGCCACATTATCAGAATGGTAATTACAAAGTAAATGTCATGTCTCTCCTCTGTTTGAAATTCTTGCGCGGCTTGTCACAGACTGTAGCATAAAATCCAAACTCCCCTCACAGGGTGCACCACCAACCTTCCCCACAGCTTCTTTCATGGCCTCACTGTATATAGTAGGTTAAATGATATAAAATTATTGATAATTGACCCGTTTTGAATTAGAAAAATTGCAATTTATACAGTTCAACGTAACATTGTCATTAACCATACTCATACGCTGTCTCAGCATAGTGTATGGTTGTCTCAGTGTAGCAAGATTTCTCCCATTTCCCCTGTTCTTGTTGAAGCTTTTCTCTTCTGTGTATAAATATAGCCCGCCAAGTTCCTCTGTCCATTGAATTTCCCAGACAAGAATACTGGTGTGGGTTGCCATTTCCTTCTCCAGGAGATCTTCCCGATCCAGGGGTCGAACCTGCGTCTCCTGATTGCCAGGGGGATTCTTTACCACTGAGCCTCTAGGAAAGCCTGCTGCACAAATTATGAAGTACTTAGTGTGATGAGGTTGTGTGTGTTTTTTATATGAACTTTAGCACAAGATGCAGTCTGAACAAGGCTTTATCTTTGCTAACTGTCTCACTCTAGATGTTACAATTTTGTATCCTATGGTGATCCTTCCCTCTGGCAAAGACTGAGGTCAAGCTGGCATATAATAAGTGGGCAGAGAGCAGGGTGAGGCTGACACAGTGTTTTCAAGCATCTGTAGATCTGCTTGGGGGCTTGCCAAATTTCCTCAAAATGTTTGTATCCAAATAGGTCCTCAACAAATGCTTGTTGGGTGAAGAAATGAAAATAATTGCCTTTGCTGTCCTGTTTTGTTGTTGTTGTTTAGTAGCTAAGTTCTGTCTGACTCTTTGCAACCCCATGGACTATAGCCCACGAGGCTCCTCTGTCTATGGGATTTCCCAGGCAAGAACACTGGAGTGGGTTGTCCTTTCCTTCTCCAGGGGATCTTCCTGACCGGGGACTTGAACCAAAGTATCCTGCATTGCAGGCAGACTCTTTGTCGCTGAGCCACTGAGTAGGTAGGCAATGATATTACTCAATGAAAGAAAAAAATGCTAGTGTGTCGGGTCTATCCAACCCAGGTCCTTTCTTTGCAGAGGAGTTAGATGCTCAGCAGAGGTGAGGAGACTTCCAGGAAGATAAGACCCGCCCTGGCCTCTGATTATCCACTGCACCATCCTGCCCCCTGCTGCTCAGCTCATCCAAAAAAAAAAAAAAAAAGTTCAGTGTTTCTTAAAGGCACAGGTTCCTCTGCACAGAATTTCTCACTCTCTCAAATTGACATTTGGAGTCACATTGGAAGGAACTTCGTTTCTTATGTGTTATACTCACAAAAATTATATCTTCTGTGTCTAGGAGAAAGGCAAACAGATTGTGCCTTTTTCTGAGTATTAAAACCAGTATGAGTCCACAACTTAATAGCAAAACACCCCAAATAAGCAAATGATTAAATGGGTAACAGGCTTCCCAGGTGGTGCTAGTGGTAAAGAATCTGCCTGCCAATGTAGGAGACACGGGTTCAATACCTGTGTTGGGAAGATCTCCTGGAGAAGGGAATGGCAACCCACTCCACTATTCTTGCCTGGGAAATCCCCTGGACAGAGGAGCCTGGTGGGTTATAGTCCATGGGGTCACAAAGAGCTGGACACGACTGAGCAAATGAACACAGTTGACACCTATAGTGTGTACACTTTAGAGTGTATGAAGAGGGCGGGCCTCTCGGCAAGTATTTTTACCATAAAAACAAGCAAAAACAGAGGGAGGCAAGGAGACTCTGGGAGGTAATGGATCAGTCTATTTCCTCGACTGTGGTGGCAGTGTCATGGCTGTTTTGCAGGTGTCCAACCTCATAAAAATGTACACATCAAATACATGGAGCTCCTCGTAGTCAGTACATCTCAATAAAGTTGTTAAAAACAACATGAAACAATATCAGACCTTCAGCCAGGGGTTCTGGTGACCAAAAGGAAGGTGATACTGATGACAATGATCCATCATCCGGTGGGCCCCTCACTCTCGCCCCCACCTCCCCGGGCCTCTGGCGGTGCTCGGAGCTCCTCTCTGCCTGGGCTGAAGAGGTATGCATAGGAGGATTGAGAGTAAGCGAAGAGTGAAGGTAATACTTGCATGTTGATGGTCTAGTATGTAAGATTGTTGGCTTGTTAATTGTTAGAAGTCAGAGTTTAGTTTTTTTTTTTTAAGTAGGCCTATCTTTTCAATGGAGCAGCACTTAACAAATATCAGTTGAATTGAATCAACCTGCTTGTTAATGGGGACTTGACCATCACGTCATGGTGTCTTACCAAACGAAAACATACTCTTCAAGATGAATATTCAAAACATCATCTTGAGAATAAGGTAAAAAGCTCACATGGTCACATGCCACCTTCTATTTGTATGCCAGAGAGGATCCATTGAACAAACAGGTTATTTTATTGGTCGTTTAGTAAAAAGTTTTATTTGAAGTAGATGATTTGGTTGGGTATTATAGGTAACTGGGATGGCAGGGAAAAAGCCGCTGGCGGTGATCTAGTCCGGGCATTTCTGTATTGGAATGAGAGGAGTGCACTCACTGACACTAGCAGTTGTGAATCTGAGACTAGCTCCGTTCTTGCCAGCCTGTGGTCTATGAGTTACCTGCAGTGCTTGCCGTTGCTACAGGTAATCCAGGTGACAACGCAAACACCGCTGTTCCCTCTGACCAGCACAGGCAGAAGCCCAGTTCACTCCCAGGCAGTGTCTGGAGCCACGGGTTCCCCAGGTTGCCAGGTCCTGGGCTCTGACTCTTCTTGACTCTAGCCCTTCTGATAAGACATTCTGGAAGCAACTGAGGAATTCGTCTTGGAAATTACAGGTAAAATATATGCTTTTTTTTTTCCCTCCTTACCCTTTTAAAAAACAAGAATAGGTAATTAAAATGTTATGCTTTATAATTAGGTCTTTAAAAGGATCTTAAACTTTTACTGAAACATTGAAGATCGTTCAGTGGTTTTGGAAACTATGCCAACGATGGTAGAGAAAGCAGGAAAGGCTGGAACGCAATTGTTTTTAGTCCTGGTTGCTATGGGGAAGGTGAGGGAACTTATTTTTCTTTCTTTTTTTTTTTACTTTATTTTACTTTACAATACCGTATTGGTTTTGCCATACATTGACATGAATCCACCATGGGTGTATATGAGATCCCAATCCTGAATCCCCCTCCCACATCCCACCCCATTTCCTCTCTCTGGATTATTTTTCTTGTAGGGCATCTTGGCAGATATGTCTAAGGAGGTTTAGCTTTCAGAGGTTGTTTGGACAACTCTTCTCTAGTTCAAGAACCCATGGGCCGTGCACGGGAGTTAAGACCAATCCCACACATCACAGCATGGTCCAGGATGCCTGCTCTAGCCCTTTGCCTGGGCAGCTTATTCCTCTTCCTCCTCCTGTTTACACATCTGTCGATGGGGACAACACTGGTAGGGCTGTGTGGGCACCACGTACAGTACGTTGTGAACACCCGGTTCATGAACAGAGGTCTTGTTTCTTTGGGTCTGATATGTCTACATCATCTGGCTGGGGAGCCCCATGTGGCCCAGGGGACATTTGGTGTTGATCCTGGATAGTGGCATTCAGTGACTTCAGGTGAGCTAACTCGGGAACCTTCCTGTGGACACTCAGACCCCGTCCCCATCTCTCCAGCATTGGGAACGGGGCCACTCTGCAGCCTCAGGAGGTGTGACACAGGCTTTGGAGGCTGAGCAACCACAGCTGATTGTGGGTGGGGGGGCGCCAGGCAGGGAATAGGAAACTGTTGGTGCCCCGTTAGCCTGGGGGCCAGGGATCCTCAGGAGAGGGTTCTGTCAGGCTGGCCCCACCAAACTGAACAGAAGCTCCTACTACTAAACTTGGTAATAAATCCTCAACCTCTTTGTTGTTTTTCTTCTTTAGTTGCTCAGTCATTTCCAACTCTTTGAGACCCCTTGGACTGTAGCCTGCCAGGCTCCTCTGTCTGTGGGTAGGAATACCAGAGCCATTTTCTTTTCCATTATTTCCTTTGGCATGCTTGAAATTAATGGCATAATACACAAGAATATACCATGAATGTCTTTCTTCCTTTTGGCCAACTAGAATTTATATATTTACATTTCACCATGTGTTCGGAGTAACTCGAGTGACTGTTCAGGTTCCTTGCTGGATCAGTATCATAGAAATGGGTGTTCAGTGTCTGCTTACATTTACTTTAGTTAACCTCTTAAACTAATCTAATAGCAACATAACACAGAAACCAGACAGCACCCTTAGAGACTTCTAAACACAGCAAAGACCTGGGCATTACCAGGGTGAAAGGGCTTCTCAGGACCAGGAAATGCTAGACAAGTTTGGGGAACATGACTTAACCGGTCAAGCCATGTAGAAAGGGAACATCGAAGTCAGCTTTTAAAACATACACTGTGACTTTTTAGGCGGTTAATTGACAAAATGTATAGACTCTGGCCATTGGATTATCTTACTCCAGGTTAATTTACTTAATCACAAAGTAATTTTAGCAATTATCAAACGGAAAAAAAAGATCAGTAAATATCATTGCTAGAACATTCTATGAGGAAATTGCTTTCTATGCATGGCAGGTGAATCCCATTATTTATATATCCTTATTATATACAAATTAATGCCATGGTGTTGTCATAACTATACTCAAATAATGAAAACACACTCAAATATAAATGAAAATAGTTTTTCCTTTGAGAAGGTATTTCAAATCTTTATGGCATTTCTGGGACAGTAACGTAAATATCACTTATCATGATAAGGTACTAGTGGAGGACGAAGAAACCTGGTGGGCTACTGTCCTTGGAGCCTCAAAGAGACAGACATGATTGGGTGACTGAACAACAAGCTACAGGAGGCATATGAGATGATTGGCTGTGGAAGAGCAAGGGGGGCTTCCCTGGTGGCTCAGATGGTAAAGAAACTGCCTGCAACGCAGGAGACCCGAGTTCCATCTCCGCATCAGGAGGAACCCCTGGAGAAGCGAATGGCAATCCACTCTAGTATTTCTTGCCCCTAAGTTACTTAGAGAAATGTGTGATCCGAATAGTAATAAGTAATTTAAAATGAAGCTTTCTAAAATATCAGCAGTTTTTCTATTACTCAAATGGTTTGAAACTCAGAGTCTCAAACTTCATGTCTTAATCATGTTCGTCTGTGAAACTAGGGAATATAGGTGTAGCATTTTTAGAGCCATTAAGAAAATGAAGACTGATTGACAGTTGCTTTTTATTAAACAATTGCGTTATTCATATCTGAAGCTATGTGACATTTCAGAGAAGGCATCTTTGAATGTTGAAATTATAACATTGGTCTATGATATAAAAGCCAGTCTCTGAGCTAAAAGAAAGATCTTGAGTAATTAGGGCTGGTGGAGTGTCATTATACATTAAGAATTGTCATCTAAGACTTCAATATTAATTGATCAGAAAAGCATTTTCATGGCAGGTGCTAGACAAATGGCATCCACTTTAACATAGAAGAGAAAAGCAGGTTGTGAAAGGTTCTTGAAGGTCCCTGGGGGAGTTCTGTGCAAAGAACACAGAGCTAGGCAAACACTTCCTATTTCTACAGATTTTGCCCGAGATGGTGATACAGGCTCTGGTCAACAGGCAGGCCAGATGGACACCCCCTTTCTTGGAGACCCCTGCAGCTCCAAACCTAACCCTACAACACTAAAGGCATCCTAGCCGTGACTGTGGACTGTTTCCCTTATGTCTACATCCTGTTATCTGCCCCTTGGTCTCACCACTCTAATAAGGAAGGAAATCAAATGCCAAGAAAGGAAGAGGAAAACCTAACTGGCTTCCCTTTAAGCCCAGAACAGAAGGGTCAGTGCTCGGGTTGGCTCAGTCTGCCGGGGGAGCTTCCTAAGGAGATGGGAGGTGGGAACAGGCCGAGAGGGACGCGCACCAGGGCCTCCTGCCCCCTCTCAACACCACGCCCCGCTCCCCCCAGTCATCCTGGGGAGCTGGATCCTGAGACAGGCTTGCTTGTTGGGGTCGACCTTTGAGAAACCCGGGGTCGGGGTCTGTCTTTTCCCTCTTTCGTCTCCATTTTCACCTGTGTGATGCAGAAAAAGGACCACTCTTGTAGGCTTGTTTGATATTTAAGAGCCCAGCACATTTTTTCCCCAGTCTTTAAACTTTTTATTTTGTATTGGAGTATAGCTGATTATACTACAGGAAATGGCAACTCACTCCAGTATTCTTGCCTGGAGAATTCCATGGCCAGAGGAGCCTGGCTGATTACGGCCCATGGCATCGCAAAGAGTTGTACACGACTGAGTGACTAAGCATACATGCATGCATGTATAGCTGATTAACAATATTGTGATAATTTCAGGTGAACCCCGAAGGGACTCAGCCATACATACACATGTATCCGTTCTCCTCCCAACCCCCATTGCATCCAGGCTGCCACGTAACATTGAGCAGAGTTCCCTGTGCTACACAGTAGGTCCTTGATGTTTATCCATTTTAAATATAGCAGTGTGTACATGTTCATCCCAAAATCCATAACTATCCCTTTCCCCTGACAACCGTAAGTTCATTCTCTTAAGTCAGTGAGTCTCTTTCTGTTTTGTAGGTTAGTTTGTTTGTATCATTTCTTTTTAGATTCCACATATAAGGGATGTCATAGGATGTTTCTCCTTAAGAGCCCAGCATATTTTAAATGCCTTATGCATGTTAACTACTGTTATATTTTTTGACACCCCAAGCCCTCTATATTTGTCTAAAGAGTGGAAGTAGCTGGAAAGGGCTGACCTTGAGCAGCAGTGCTGGCTGTTTCATCAGAAATGTGCATGAGCTCACCCAAGAGGTGCTTCCTTGGGTTACGCTGATGTCAGACCTGGTGGCTCTGACTGTTCCTATGAAGTGATGACTGTCTCTAGAAACTTCCGGTCCCCATCTTCCGCTGGTAGGGCCTGAGGCTTCCATTCTGGTCTGTGTTCCTGATGCCAGGACTGTTGGGGCCAAAAGCATGGGGAGCACATGGCTGTTCACAGATGTACACCTGTGGTCTTCACCTCTGGAGGCCGCTTTCTGAATGTAGATTTTTTTACTGGGAGGATTTCTCTCATTTGGTCATTGCAGGGTCTGATGACCACCCTCAAATGGCTGCCACCGTTCTGGGAGGCCTGGGGGTGCCAAGCACCTGGCCTGGTTCCCAGTAGAGGAGTGGGCTGTCAGGTCTGGAGCCTGGCCTGGCCTGGGGCTGAGACTCCCCGACCCATGACTTTGGGCTGGGTGAGTGGCTCAGGCTCTCAGAGCTGCAGTCTCTTTTCTGGTACAGCAAGGAGAAGAGCGGACCTGACCTCAGGAGGGCGTGTGAAGGAAAGGGGGCCTGGCCGGAGTCAGCCATGGCCATGGTGTCACATGGCCTCCACGAGACCTTTTCCATTGCAACCCTCTGGGGTCCGGTGCCTGGCACCCCCCAGGCCCCCAGAAATGGTGGTGTCCAATTAGTGGCATCACTAGACCTGTAATGACAGGGCCCTAAGACTCTAATATGGGGACTTTCAGTGACTTAGTGGTAAAGAATCCGCCTGCCAATGCAAGAGAGGCAGCTACAATCCCTGGGTCAGAAAGATTCCATGGAGTAGTAAAGGGCAACCCACTCCAGTGTTCTTGCCTGGAGAATCCCATGAACGGAGGAGCCTGGTGGGCTACAGTCCACTGAGTTGCAAAAAGTCAGACACGACTGAGCTCACACACACACACACACACACACACACTGTGCTATCCTGCAGGTCTGTACTAGTTGTCTGTTCTATACACAGTGTTGTGTTTGTGTGTGTGTCAATCCCAGCCTCCCACTTGGAGCATCTCCTCTTGGTGGCTGCCACTCCTTCCTTCCTAAGAGCTGACTTTGTTCAGCTGGTATTCATACTTTCTCCCTGTCGGAGCTGTGGCTTAGTTACCTAGGCTGGCCCAGGAGAGCTGTGGTTGGTGGTGGCTGAGCTGTGGAAAGGATCACCGTTGAGCTCAGCACCCCTCCCCCGTCCCCAGACCCCAGACTCTCACCCTCTGATTCCAGAGTGAAAGGGAAAAGATAAGAGATTAAATCCTGATGAGTTATTTACAGGGGGCTCAGGTCAGCAACTGCTACAAGCCACAAAGCAATCTGATAAGACCAGGGAAGTGCTGACATGGATGGAACTAACAGAGGGAAGGGTTCTTGGGCCTGGGGGCCTTGGGGGTGCCTGGCAGAGTCGGTGGTGGGGCTCGGAGGCTTGCCTGGTTCCACTCCAGGATGGGTGGAGCGGGGACAGAGCTGACTGGTGCCGTTGAAAGTCCTAGATGCAGTTCTGAGCCCTTCCTTTGGCCTGGGTGTTCCCTGATTTTCTTACAGTTGATCTGAACACTTAAAACCTTGTAGTGCAAAAGGCAACCTGACTTTTGCTTCTCCAAAGACAAATCTCAGAGGAAAACTCTTCAATATAGGCAATTATTCTGTCTCCTTACATTTAAGTGCCTATTTGACATATTTTATCAAACTTCTCTGTAGTCACAGGATGTACTATTGTTATTCATCAGTTAAGGTCTTTAGACATACAGAGGGAAGCCTACACTCGGCAACATGAATAGAGAACTTCCATTATATTCTGGTAAAAGGGCCAATTTGACATGGGCATCAGTATCTGAGCAATTTTTTTTTTTTTTTTTTACAGTCTCAGATCCAAATACCTTTCAGGAAACTACAAAGAGAATTGTTTCTACCGCTTAATTCAGAGCTTATTAAAGTCATGGGCATTTCACTTATTATCAGGAGGCTTCCTGAGGAAAAGTAGAGTAAAAATGTAAGCACACACATTCTAGACTGTTAACTTTTTAACAGGTGGGATGGAGAAGAAAAAATGTTCCTACTGGTTCAAGGTAATAATTGTTTTCAATGTTATGGTCTCTGAATGCAGTAAGAAATGGGAAGCAAAATGACTTCACTTTATAGATTCAGGGGGGAAAAAAAATCACTCTTTGTAGGAGAAGAATCTATTATAAAGTCACGGATTTGAGAATGTTTCACAAAATTTCAGGGTCCTCTGAAGCATTTCTGTAAAATCTTTAAGAGTAATGTTTGTGGTTGGTGTGATGTATTTGTGATTGCTGCACTAGATCAGGCATTGCCCAGACATTCAAACTATTTATTATACTGTCTGAATGTGTGTCTTGGGGGTGGGGGAAATGGCGAGAATTTGTTTCAAGCTCAAAGCCTGGTACACAGTAATGCTTCTGTTGGATAATTCTTGCAGAGCATAACTGAAACATGAAAAATAGACATATATGTTTTTTGTTAAAAAAATATGAATCCACAGTGCAGGTCTGGTTTGGTGGGGTCTACAGTGTGAGACAGAAGATTCCTCTATCTTTTCTCTCTACTGTTATTGGCTACCACTCTCAGGGTTACCTTGTAGTCCAAGATGGCTGCTGAAGCTCCAACCATTGAATCAAATTCCAGGACAGAAAAGAGAAAGAAAAGAAAACAAAAAGGGAGTCCCTCCCTATTTAGGAGTCTTCCTGAAAGAGCCATACTACACTACTGCTTCCAACTCTGGTTAGACCTGGTAGCAGATGGCTTTGACAGATACTGAGAAATGTGCTTGACTTATAAAAAAGTCAGAATCCTTTTATTAAAAAGGAGGGAAGAATGAATTTTGACATACAGCTAGCAATCCCTGCTATACAGCTCAGAAAATACTTGCTGCAGGCAGCTGGACCCATTGGCCAGAACTGGTACACACGAGACCGTGTGTGGATTGATCTTCTCTCCTGAGAAGCTGGGCAGCTCCTGAACCTCATAGTGTTATACACCCAGGCCTTGGGAGAGGCAATGCTGGCCCTGCACACATCACGGCTGACCTGACCTCTGTGGTCGAGGACGGGACAGCCCTGGTGCTCGTCTGCCCTTCAGGAAGCTGGGTGTGAGCCTGAAAGTGTGAAACAATTGCTGTCAAGTTCCATCAGCTGAAAACCCAGTGCCCTGACAATAGACGAGGTGGCCTGAGAATTAATTGCTCCAGTTTTCTCCGCACACCCGCACATGGGATGAAATCTAGGCTGGACTCTAGTTTCCTCATGAATTAAAAAACCACTGACTTTTAAGTGGCTCCACCACTTAGTTTCTGTGTGACTGAAGATCAGTTGGTTAACATTGTGAAGCCTCAGTTTCCACCTCTTTAAAATGGAGGTAATATTGATAAAAAACCTGTTCTTTCATGGACTGGAGTATTAAGAAAGAAAGGGGGGACTTCCCTGGTGGTCCAGTGACTATGACTCCATGATGCCAATGCAGGAGATCTGGGTTTGATCTCTGGTCAGGGAACTAGATCCCACATGCCACAACGAATCTTTCACAAACCGAAAGTAAGGATCCTGAGTGCTGCAACTAAGACACGATGCAGCCAAATAAATAAATTCTAAAAAGAAAAAAAAGAATGTGGCGAGCTCTGCTCAATGCTTGGTACAAACTAAGTACTCAATAATTGTTAATGGTAATTAATAATGCAAACAGCAGAACAAAAATCTTAGAAGTGATGTGGAAAATCCAGCAGCTTATAGCCTTTATTCCTAGCTTGTCTTGAGGGCAGGAAGAGTGCAGCTGGTGTCACAGTATTAATCCTTGCAGAGCATGGTCTTCCTTTTCCAGAAACCAGTTTAATCAGCATTTAATGGCCAGTGTCTCTTCCCTTTGGTATGTTCGTGCTAAGTCACTTCCCTCGTGTCCTACTCTTTGCGACCCCGCTGGACTGTAGCCTGCCAGGCTCCTCTGTCCATGGGATTCTCCAGGTGAGAATACTGGAATGGGTTGCTATGGCCTTCTCCATCCTTTTGTATAGTTGACAGTATATGTCGAACTGTTCTTAGCTGTTTTGAAACAAATAAGCAAACACACAGAGCACGCCTTCTCGCAGGAGCCTAATGGCTGAACATGTTGACAAGGAAAGCTGGCTTGTGGTCCGGATGAAATCCTCTACTCGGTCACCATTCCTGCTCTTGGCCTGCTAGACTCCACGTTTAAATATGAAACAGAAAGGATACCACGAGGCCCAACAGAGATCCAAATATAACTGAGGTTTGGAGGTGACTCACCGCTGCTACCGACACTGCCTCTTCACCCCGAGTGGCCCTGACAGGCTGTGTCACTGGGAGCCCTGTCTCCCTCTCTGCCCCATAGGCTGGCCCCACCCCTGGAGTCCCTCTGAGCTGGTCCTGCTGGACATGACCCTACCTTCCCCTACCTGCTTTGCTGGGATGTTGACACCTCCCCCTTACTCCTGCCCCTCCCAAATCTCCCCTGGCCCACAGATCAGCCCAGTTTCTCCAAGGCAGCCTCGGTGTCTCTGCAGCTTGCACCATACTTGAAACAAATAAGCAAACACACAGAGCACGGCTTCTTGCAGGAGCCTAATGTCCGAACATGTTGACAAGGAAAGCTGGCTTGTGGTCCAGATGAAATCCTCTGCTCGGTCACCTCATTTGTTTCACTCGCTTAGAGCTCACCTTGCCTGGGAGGCATGAATTCCGGCCCTAGGGACCATGTCTTACTATTCTTGGCTGTATACCATGTCTGGTGTTCCCTCCCATGACAGCAGACAGGATCCAGGGCCAAGGGTGGACTCAGGGCCCCTGTACAGTCCCACACACCTCCACGGAACTGGGGCAGTGGGGGAGGGGAGATGGTTAGGACAGAAGGGCCAGTGAAATCAATCAGTTCAGTCATTGTTTATCAGATGGGGTAATGGTACCAGTTTGCTGAATCTGCCAAACAAAGTACCATAAGCTAGATGGTTTGGACAAATTATTGTCTCTTAGTTCTGGACCTAGAAGGCCAAGATCAGAGTGTCCATGGCTCTGGTTCCTAGCCAGGCCATGAGGGGAGGGTCTGTTCCTTGCCTCTCTTCCAGCTTCTGGGATTTGTGGGCAGTCTTTGGCTTGTAGACACATCTCCTGATCTCTGCCTTCATCCTCATGTGGTGTTCTCTATGAGGGCCCAGTACTGTCCAAATTTCCCTCTTATAAGGTCACCAGTCATAACTGGGTTAGGACCCACCCTAGCACCTGTTTTAACTTGATCATGTGCAAAGACCCTGTTTTTACAGAAGGGACCCTCCACAGGTACTAGTGCTTGTGAGGACACCCATCAGTCCACAAAGATGGCTAAGATCATCACCTACTGTCCTCTCTGTTGAAGGGTGATGCTCCTTACACACCGTTTTTAGAATCTGGGGCGCTTGCATTATTTTCCTGGGTTTAGCCTTAATTGGTATCTTTTGTGAGAAAGAATCATAACTCAGGAAAACTCAGGTTATAAACTAGGAGGCTGGTTTGCTTGGATAATGGAGCTTGTTTGGAAAATTGTCTTCACATGGTGCTCTCAACAGACATTAGACCTCTTGGCTGCATATTTACCAAGAAGGGCAGCCACGGAGCTCCCTTTAGTCTCATGGATCAATAAACAGTTATTTAGAGAAAGTGACCTTGCCCATGATTTAATGAAAGTCACCCACCTTTGAAATCAGAAGCAATGCAAGTTTTGCCACATGTTCGCTGTGTGGCCCCTGGCAAGTAACTTCATTGCCTGGACATCAGTGAGTCATCTGGAAAGTTCTGGCTTTAAGGACCCCTCTGACTGGAAGCTTCTTTGGAAGATGTGGTTCTTTCAGAGTGGAAAGCAGAAACGTTCTGTGAGGAATTGGAACTCTGACCTTGATGCTTTTGAACTGTGGTGTTGAGGAAGACTCTTGAGAGTCCCTTGGACTGCAAGGAGATCAAACCAGTCAATCCTAAAGGAAATCAGCCCAAAATATTCATTGGAAGGACTGATGCTGAAGCTGAAGCTCCAATACTTTGACCACCTGATGTGAAGAGCTAACTCACTGGAAAAGACCCTGATACTGGGAAAGACTGAGGGCAGGAGGAAAAGGGGGTGGCAGAGGATGAGATAGTTGGATGGCATCACTGATTCAATAGACATGAGTTTGAGCCAACTTTAGGAGATAGTGAAGGACAGGGGAGCCTGGTGTGCTGCAGTCCATGGGGTCACAAAGAGTTGGACACGACTGAGTGACTGAACATCAACAACAATAAAGTATAGGAAGGGATCAACCAAGCTCTTTCCTGTCCATTATCAGCAGTGGACACGAGGTGGTTCTGACCTCAGCACAGAGGGAAGGGACTGGTCCCTGCCTTCGTCTGTTTTAATGTGCTCAGCATCTGCTCCTTGCATGGGACAGCCCAACACAAAGGACACATGCCTTTTTCTAGGGTCACTGCCCCCTCACCCATCCCAGAGGTCACTCTCTGCTGGGTCTGTGATGTCAGAATTCTCAGGAGTTGAATGTGTCATTTTCATCCTCCCAGTGACCAGTTTTTCCAAAGAGCTATTTCTGTAAGTATCTGATAACATGATCAACAGCCAGATCTGAGTTTTTACTTGTATTACGGAGCCTTCAGGGTGTCTTGATAATCTTGGCATAAAAAAGTCCTGCTAATAATAGCATCATTACTATAAATAGAGATTTAAGATGCCCTCTCCTTCTATTGTACTGCCTCTTACAATGCTCAATGCATCTTAACCTTTTTTCTTTATTTTGTCATAAAACCGTGACCCTTGATGGTTGGGAGCATACACAATAGACCAGCTGTCTTAACCGTATTTAGATAAATCAGTCATCACCTTCTTTTTCCAAGAAGAATGAGGCAGAGCAGCTTGAGTGAGGCGTAGACTCTGCTTTCCATTTGGTCTTTCCAAAGCAAACAGAAAAAAGACGTAACCGTCCACTAGCTATGCCGGGTCAGTGGTAGGGAATCAGGGTTAAGGATGTGACCGTTGTTATCATGAAGAGAGGGAGGTCAGTGTTTTGTCTCACTTAAAGTTGAGGCTGAAAATAACTAACTCAGGAGAAGGAGGATTGATTAATGGATAGAGTTCTAGTTTAAGGTTGAGGGGAAGTTGAATTTTACATGAAGCTAGAGAGTCAAACTCTCAATACAGTAGCTTTTCCTTCAAATTGAAGAATGCTTAGATTTGCATTTATTTTTTATTAAAAATTTTATTTATTTATTCATTTTTGACTGTGCCAGGTCTTCATTGCTGCGTGCGGGCTTTCTCTAGTTATGGTGATCAGGGGTTACTCTTTTTTGCAGTGCACGGATTTCTCATTGCAGTGGCTTCTCTTGTTGTGGAACACAGGCCCTAGGGCATGTGGGCTTGGTACTTGTGTGGTATGGGCTTAGTTGATCTACAGTGTGTGGGATCTTCCTGGACCAGGGATCAAATCCATGTCCCCTGCATTGGCAAGCGGATTCTTAACCACTGGACCACCAGGGAAGTCCAGTGTGTGTGTTAGTTGCTTAGTCACGTCCAACTCTTTTTGACCCTATGGACTTTAGCCAACCAGGCTCCTCTGTCCATGGGATTCTCCAGGCAAGAATACTGGAGTGGGTTGCCATTCCTTCTTTAGGGGATCTTCCTGAACTGAAGGATGGTTAGGGGTCTGGTAAGAAGAAATTATGATGGGAGAAGACTTTCCAAGCAGGGGAAATGATAAGCAAGAGGCATAAAAATTGAAACCTTTTGGGAATTCCCTAGTAGTCCAGTAGTTAGGACTCAGTACGTTCATTGCTGAGGGCCCAGGTTTGATCTCTGTTTGGGGAAATAGGATCCTGCAAACTTTGAGGTGTGGCCAAGTTATAAAAGATGCAGTCCTGAGCTCATAGACTGGGGCCTGGGAGCATTGCCATCCAGGGATTTCAGACTTGGGTGCACAACTCTGAGAAGCCTGGGAATAGGTTTCACTTAGTTGGTGACATTTTGTTGAAACTTTGAGTGTATGTCCATGTTCCAGATATTTACTGCTACATAACTGCTCCAATGCTAAGACACTAACTGGCCTAAAACAGCAGCAACTTACTGTTTCCCATGATTCTGCAGTCTGGGATTGCTCAGCAAAGGAGTAGAAATTTGCCTTTAATCCCCAGCCTGGGGTTTGGGGCCCGGTTGTCTATTTTGGGGCCTCCTTTATGTTTAGTGTCTGCCCTCCTGCTGAAAGTTTGAAGCAACATCTACCCTGTCAAGGGGTTCCCCATCAAGGGCCACCTCTGGGGATGTTTCCACAATTCACACGTAAGTCCCTGTTGCTATCAAGCACAGACTTTTTGGAAAAAAGTGAGCATCTTGAGCAGCAGTTTGACTCAGTATCAGTAAGAACTTTCTAATATGAAGTGAAAATCGCTCAGTCGTGTCCAACTTTTTGTGAACCCATGGACTATACAGTCCATGGAATTCTCCAGGCAATAATACTGGAGTAGGTAGCCTTTCTCTTCTCCAGGGGAGCTTCCCAACTCAGGAATCGAACCCAGGTCTCCCGCATTGTAGGCGGATTCTTTACCAGCTGAGCCACAGGGAAGCCCTTCTTATATATAGAGCTGTCTCACCATGGGCTTTGTCCTAAGCCAATGCACCTCCACTCTTAGAGGAAGTGAAGCAAGGGATGCCCGACCCTGGATCCTGGATTCCGCAGGATCAGTTCCATCATTCCAGGACTCTATTCCACTGGATGTTGTCTTATGATGACTTGGAATTAGGGGTCCTGAGTTAGTTGTTCCCTAAAGTACCAAAGGGGTTTCCCAGGTGGTGCTAGTGGTAAAGAACCTGCCTGTCAATGCAGGAGACATAAGAGACCAGGTTTGATCCCTAGATTGGGAAGATCCCCTGGAGGAGGGCATGGCAACCCACTGTGGTATTCTTGCCTGGAGAATCCCATGGACAGAAGAGCTTGGCAGGCTACAGTCCATGGGGTTACAAAAGAGTCAGACACGACTATAGCAACTTAAATGTACCAAAACCATGATGATGGAGAAAAGCTGATGAGGGGTCTGGAAAGTGAAGTGAACTTGACAACTGGAAGCACAGAAAATGTCTGTTTCCATAGCACTGTGATTAACTGGAGGGAGGGGAGTTCTTTCTCACCCGAGGGTGTGAACACACAGAAGGAATACCTCAGTTTTTCAGTCGCTCTTTGCTGCATTTGGAAGTTCTCAGCTTATATGCTGTGTGCGTGTCCTAAGGGGAAAATGAATGATTGAGTGTCAGCCTCTTACCACTGATCAATGCCAGTGATCAACCTGCAACAGCCACTGTCCTGACAACTTCATTAGCAGCCACGGAAGTACGTTCCTGCCTCTCTTACATGACTAAGTGGCAACCTAATTGACACCAGGCTTCTTCGGTAACTCAGTGGTAAATAATCAGCCTGCTAATGCAAGAGACACAGTTTTGATCCCTGGTATAGGAAGATCTCCTGGAGAAAGAAATGGCAAGCCACTCCAATATTCTTGGCTGGGAAATCCCATGGACAGAGGAGCCTGGTGGGCTACTGTGCATGAGGTCACAAAAGAGTTGGACATGACTTGGTGACTAAACAGCAGGAACAACAAATTGACGCTGAACTTCTTCTCATGCTTTAAAGACATTCTTCAAAGGTATATTCGATACCACAAGAGGCATTGTCAGCTATGTTAAAAAAAATGATGCCACGTGGGTGACAATGACAAGACCCTACAGGCTCCCATTTTTACTTGGGATCAGAGTGTAATTGCTCTTCTTTGTGATGGATGTGTGACACTTCTGGTCATATCCAAAACTGCAGGGAAAAATGTTAGGAGTTTGGAAGTGAAAACATAGGGAAGTGATTTATTCCAGGGCCAGAGTTAATCTCTTTCCACTTTGGGTCTGGAAATTCACAGGCTTTGTTTCCTTGATAAGACTTGGGGCATCGTGGGCCAGTAGGGATGTGGTCGTGAGGCAACTGAAGGTGTGGACGGTGCTATCAATGGTCCCAGGTTAAATGTGACAGAGATTTCTGAAAACCCAACTTGATTCAACTGATCAGAATATGTTTTAGATTTATTTGCAATGCTGTTACTTCTAGTAGTTCTATCTACTCCTTTATAATTTTAAGTATGAAATGAAAACTTTTTTAAATAAGAGAGCTATCTGGGAGGATGGGAAAATACTGCCTATTTTTGGTATAAAAATTGTCTATCATTTACTTGTGATTTCCACGTAAGGGGGAAAATGTTATTGTCATTGTATTGACTAAACCATAAATGCTAAAAATAATGAATCTGCACTCAAAATTTATAGCCTGTGTGATTTTTTAATAGGAAAAAAAATTTTTTTCTTGCTTATGCAATGGTGAGAAAGAAGTATTATTAAATTCACATTCCCTTCTTACTTGGTTCATATGTTACCTACTACTACTACTACTAAGTCGCTTCAATCGTGTCCGACTCTGTGCGACCCCATAGCAGCCCACCAGGCTCCCCCATCCCTGGGATTCTCCAGGCAAGAACACTGGAGTGGGTTGCCATTTCCTTCTCCAATGCATGAAAGTGAAAAGTGAAAGTGAAGTCGCTCAGTCGTGTTCGACTCTTAGCGACCGCATGGACTGCGGCCCACCAGGCTCCTCTGTTCATGGGATTTTCCAGGCAAGAGTACTGGAGTGGAGTGCCATTGCCTTTTCCAAGCAGTCACAAATGTTGTAAGTTGCTTATTAATAGTAATTTTAGCTAACATGATTTCTTAGTAGGTATTGTGACCTAGGGTTTCCCAGGTGGCACTAGTGTTAAAGAATCCACCAGCAATGCAGGAACTGCAGGAGACCTGGGTTCGATCCCTGGGTTGGGAAGATCCCCTGGAGGAAGCCATAGTAACCCACTTCAGTATTCTTGCATGGAGAATTCCATGGAGAGAGGAGCCTGGTTGGCTACAGTCTATAGGGTCCCAAAGAGTTGGACGTGACTGAGCACGCAAGCTGCTTTATCTCATTTAATCTTAAAATAGTACTGTAAGACATATACTACAACGACCTCCCCACACTGTGTAATTAACCAGGTCCCACAGCTGGAAGGTGTGCAGCGGCGGTGGGTCAAGTGCAGGTGAGTCCAGGTCAGTGTCAGTTGTGTCCAGGGCGTTTAGTCAGTGTCCCCCACCGGCCTGGATGACCTCAGACTTGGATAAATTCCATCGATGAGAAGCTTCTTAGACATTTCCAGAAAGGAGAAGACGGCAGAATTTTCTAATTATAGAGAGAGGATTGGCTCCAAGTAATCAACTAATTTCCTAAAGCATCTTAGCAGCCACAGATTAGTGGGAACTGTACCAAAGCAATTCTGTATTCCATTTCTTTTGACCTCCAACTTTTGCTCTGGAAGCGAAGTATTTTAGAATTTCTAACCAGCATCTCAAGATGCTGCTGTACTCTTCAAGTAAAAACACCCCCTATTACAGCTTCACAAAATGAGCTGCTGAGTTTTTGTATCCTATTAATCAAAGGAAGGACTCTGGTTTGTTAAGCATAAGACACGGGGTTGTAGGCAAGCTACTTCATTGAATTCTTGCTTGCACCATGTGAGCTGGTGTGAGTGTCCATATTTTGCTGAGAAAACAGCCTTAGGGTGAGTGGGATTCCAACTCTGCCACATGCCCTTCTTAGAAATGGACTTATTGTCCCTTGAAAAGTGAGGAAAAGACAATGATTTCCTCAAATAAGCAGATTCTTAATTAACCTTCCAATTCTGTCTCAGTGCTTCCTCTCAATGGTTGGGTTGTAAGTCCATGTGAGTTTCAACTCAGAATCTGTTGCATCTGAGAAAAGCTGCCTGGTGTGTTGTTTCAGGAACTCTTGATGTAATTAGCATAGCTTTGTCTGGGAGGCTGGAATCTGGGCCCAGAGTGTCCAGATTTCCACCCTGTGTTATCTTGGTAGATATGCAGCTGTGAATCAGTAGTTCCAGACAGGTTCCTTTGATAGTTATTGACGTTTCCAAATGAGGGGGGCATGATGCAAGCTGCTGATGAATCTAGTCAGCACATTTCACTCACAAAGATTCCAGAAGCTTAAACGTAGGCTGAAATCTGCAGGCTAGAGATCCAGGAGGAATCAAGGACTCGCCCTCCTCCCAGGCTGGCACCTGCCTTGTCACTGGTTAACAGTGGGTTGGGTGTCGGGGAATTCCACCTCCCACCTTGTTAAGTCTGGGGCATTTGGAATTATTGATTCAACTGTAGGAAGGAGTCCTAACATTCCTCATAGGGCTTCCCAGATGGCGCTAGTGGTAAACAACCTGTCTGCTAATGCAAGAGATGCATTAGCATCTCCAAGATTTGATCCTTGGGTTGGGAATATCCCTGGAGGAGGAAATGGCAACGCACTCCAGTATCTTTGCCTGGAGAATCCCATGGACAGAAGAGCCTGGTGAGCTACAGTCTATAGGGTTTCACAGAACTGGACATGACTAAAGCGAGTTGGCATGCAGGCACACAGTGCCCGGGTCAGGGAGAAGTTCTGGGCCAGGTTCTTTAAAACCCCAGTCCATAGTCAAGACCCATGTTTGGTTCCTGATTCAAAGCCCTGGAGGGCCCCAGGGTCCCTGAAGCCACCAAGGAGGGGTCAGCAGGCTGCATGTGGTTCGTGAGTATCAAGTACACTGCTTCTTCATCCTGCTTATTCCCCAGTTAGGGCAGCTGGGCTCTCTCTCCCCAACTTTATACCCTGGTGTCCACTGAGACTGTGTCTGGGTTCCCCATTCCTGTGAGTTAATGCCAGGCACCAATGTCTTCAAAATCGGTCTGCAAGACTGCCCTCTTGAATCCCCAGAGCAGTGCATCTCCCAGGGAATGTGGAGTCTGTTGCCTCCTAACCTCACATTCTGCCTGGTTCCAGAGACACCTGCTATTTGGACCAGACCAGGTGCTGACCAGTGCTGTAGTGATCACACAGTGTGGTAAGAAAAGCCAGGGTCCCAGCCAGACAGACTTGACTGAGATACTGGCTCTAACCTGCCCTGAACTTGCTGTTGGACCCTAGAGGAGGCTGTTTCCCCAGGGTTATTTTAAGGTCAGAGTTGAAGTGTACAAAGTCCCTGGTGTGATGTCTGGCATGTGTTAGTTACTGCTAGCTGATAGTGTTGATTGTGTCTTTCAATGAACTCTTTGCACAGTTACTAATACAATTTAGGCCTTCTTTTTTGTTTCAGGTCTTAGTTGCATCATGCAGGATCTTTCATTGCAGCCCATGGACTTTCTAATTACGGTTCAGTAGTTGTGGCACATGGGCTTAGTTGCTCTGCCGCATGTGGAATCTTTCCAGACCAGGGATTGAACCTGCATCCCCTGCATTGGCAGGCATATTCTCAACCATTGGACCACAAGGGGAGCCCCTAACTTAGACCTTCTTAAGCCTCTAGGATGGTTGGTAACATTGGAAACACAGAAGTCGGGGCACAGAAGTCGGGACTCACATTCTGTACCAGCCCAGTGATCTTTAGAGAATGCCTATCCTGGTTTTGATGAGGTTCAGGCTTCCCTGGTGGCTCAGGTAGTAAAAAAATCTGCCGGCAATGTGGGAGATCCAGGTTCAATCCCTGGGTCAGGAAGATGCCTTGGAGAAGACAATGGCAACCCACTCCAGTCTTCTTCCTTGGAGAATTTCATGGACAGAGGAGCCGGGTGGGTTACAGTCCCTGGGTTGGACATGACTGAGCACATACAGACAAGGGTCTGGAAGGCTGGTTTTACAAGCAAAGGGCCTGGAGTCAAGACTCTTGGATCATTGAAAATGAGACCATCAAACATTCATGAATGAATTCTACTTGCTGCAAAAAGAACATGGAGAGTAGAGAATTTTCCCTTTCTAGTTTCTGTGAGTCTGTGAAGAGGTCTCTTTCTTTTTTGTATTTTCTAATGTATGTATATTTTTTTCTTTTAGCCTCCTTGGCATTTTTTTGCCCCGCAGATACATTTATAGATTCTACTTACAAAGCTTAAAATTACAATAAAAGTGCCATTTCATACACCAAGTTTAGTTCGTTTTAAATCCTGTCTTGCAAATTTCTCCTCCTACGAAGCAAAGCTGTCCCCTCCTGTTGCCTTATGTCTGTGTCTACTTTTGAATTACATTTACAGAAGAGCTCGTCCACCTTGATAAGGAAGTTAATACCATCAACTGGCCAGCTTGTGGCTTTTATCCCGTGACTCTAACTGCAAATGATGGAACATCTTTCCATTTTGGTTATTTCTGGGAACAGAAAGCTGATCCAAAGGCAGAAGAATACTCTGTCCTGTAAGGATTAAAGAAGCAATTTTACAGAAACAAGGTTTGCACAGTATATGGTGCTTTCAGGATGGCATGTTGCAGAAGATTGAGATGGGTCATGACATATGGTTGCTATTGTTGTTTAGTTGCCCGGTTGTCTGACTCTTTTGGCATCCCAGGGACTGTAACCCATCAGGCTCCTCTGTCCAAGGGATTTCCCAGTCAAGAACACTAGAGTGGGTTGCCATTCCTTTCTCCAGGGGATCTTCCCCAGCCAGGAATTGAACTCATGTCTCCTACATTGGCAGGCAGATTCTTTACCTCTGAGCCACCAGGGGACCCCCTGTGACATATTGAGTTGGGCATATTGAGCAAAAGAGAGGCTGGAGAAGCAAAGAGCCAGGGGATTGAGGGGGTCCCAAGGAAGCCAATCGCAGCTCTGAGGTCAGAGTCAGGCTCAGAACCTGGGCTGCTGCGGGAGGCACATTTTGAAGGGAGTTTAGAAGAGTAGTTGCAATATTCTGATCTCACCAACGTAGGAAGCAGGACCAAAGAAGGAGCTGGACAACAGCCTTTGGCAAGCAAAACTGCTTTGGCCACGAAAGTGACATTTCAGTTTAGCTTGAAGTTCTTTATTTTTATGTATTTTACTGAAATATAGTTGATTTACGATGTGCTCATTTCTGCTGTACAGATTCAGTTACACAAAGTGATTCAGTTACACATACTCTTTTCACATTCAAACCATTATGGTTTATCATGAGATATCCAGTATGGTTCCCTGTGGTGCAGAGTAGGTCTTTGTTGTTTATCTATTCTATATATATTAGTTTGCATCTGCTAATTCCAAACTCCCAGTCCACACCTCCCCAAGCCCCCTATCCATTTAGCCTGAAGTTGTATACCTGCCATGTTAGGTCAGAAGCTGGTGTGAGTAGTGGGAAGGTACAGGTGCAGGTAGGTGAGAATGTTGGGGGAGCGTCCTGAAGGGGCATTCATGGGAAGAAAGGCAGTTGCTTATTTTATAGCAGCTCCAGCTGTATGTCTACCTTGATTTTAGTACCCCTGGGTCTTCAGCTTTTATTTTGGATACCGGGTCTTCTGTCTGGAAAGGAAGGTGAAAGAGTGAGACCAACTCTCGTGAAATGTCTTCCATTTAAAAAGGACTTGGCTTGGCGCTTTACATACGCTCCTCATCTGCTGTTGCCCAGCCTATGAGATGCTTGTCTTTCCCTGTATTTCACAGCAGACAAGCTAGGTAAGTTCATCCTGGGGCACATGAACAGCTAGTGGTAGGCTCTAGACTCACTGTAGGGTTTGCATGATTCTCATGGCCTCCTCTGGACAGCAAGGAGATTCAACCAATCCATCCTAGAGGAAATCAGTCCTGAATATTCATTGGAAGGATTGATGCTGAAGCTAAAACTCCAATACTTTGGCCACTGACTCATTGGAAAAGACCTTGATGCTGGGAAAGATTAAAGGCAGGAGGATAAGGGGATGACAGAGGATGAAATGGTTAGATAGTATCACTGACTCAATGGACATGAGTTTGAGCAAACTCCGGAAGGAGAAGAGGGCGACAGAGGATGAGATGGTTAGATGGCTTCACTGACTCAATGGATATGAGTCTGAGTAAACTCTGGGAATTGCTGATGGCCAGGGAGGCCTGGTGTGCTGCAGTCTATGTGGTTGCAGAGTTGGACACGACTGAGTGACTGAACTGAACTGAACTGAGCTGAACCTTGCTCTGCTGGCTGCAAAATAGGTCAATAAATCTGAGACACAGTGTTGAGGCAAGGAAGATGACTTTATCAGGGGATCCAGCTGCCTGAGAAGATGACAGCCTAGCACCTCAAAATAACTACCTTGTGGGGTCTGGAAGCTGTGTTGTTTTGTAGTCAGAGGGAAAGAAGCAATGAGGAGCTACAAAGTCAAGAGGCAGAAAGAAAGGAAGAGTGCCGGGAGCCAGTGTGAGGAACCCCACCCGTGGCAAAGGTCATGAGGAAGGAGGCTTGGCATACGCAAAGGCGGGATCGAGCTTCAGGGGTCCCCACTGGAGATTCTCGAGCATCTACCCACAAAACCAGAGTCTGCCTGCTTTACTGTGTTATGCTTTCCACCTACTCTTCTGACACTAACATGGGGCTGTCCCCCCACCAACTTTTTCTGGAAAAAGTTAATTTAGAGCTTTTAGATAATAAGTCTCCTGGGCATAATAAGAGTGTTTCAATCCAAAAACCCCTTTGATGGCTTTCTAGCCTGCCTGCAGGACTCTTACAGCTGCGCATGTGATTGCTCACAGCCTCCCGACCTAGAGAGGCACAAGAAGCTTAAAACATCCTAGGAATGTAGGGGCTTCCGAGGAGTCAAAATCATTAGAATAGGACTGATTAAGGGTTTCATTTGGTGAGCCAATACTTGCTGCCAAATTTTCATATCTTTTATTTGTTGATATAGTTGGTATATAGAAAAAACAAGTAGCAACATAGATCTTTGAGTTAAGTACCTTCTTTGTTATAACCCACTGCACCTTTGTTCTACAGGGATGTAACTTTATTTAGTGCTCTGAGGGTGACGCAGATTAAAGAAAAACACTTCAGGGAAAATGAGATTAACATTCATTAAGGAAGAGAACCATAAAGTGTTAACAGACCTCTTGGCCAGAAGATAATGTAAATCACCTGAGACCTTTTGAATACAAAAAGATATACAGAAAGGGTCAGGACTGCTGCCCCTGCATGACCCTGTATCTTCCATTATGTAAAACTTAGGGTATATAAACACCTTTTAAAAATAAAGTTATGGGGTTTTTGTACAAGCTTGGCCTCCTTCGGGTTGACTCTCTTTCTTTCTCCCTCTCCCTTCCTCTCTTTTTCAGGCAGATCCCTTGGAACGCAGAGGCTCTCCGTGTCTACTTATTTGCCCAGGCTTCTAAGACCCATGCGAGAGGGACCCCAAGGCAGGGCACCCTCCGCTATTCAAGCGGGTGCCTGTGGCCTAACATAGACGGTGCAAGTTTCTTGTCTTGAGACTTTATTAGCTTTCCGTGTAAACCAAGGAATATCAGTCTCTTTTCTCCACTAATTTTCCTACTACACTATTCTTTCCTAATCTCTTTATATTTCTAAATAAGTAAGTCTCTCCTTGCCAACTCTGTCCCCACTTCGAATTACCCTGGATCCACTGGGGCTGGACCCCGGCAGAAGAGGCAGTGGGAAAGTAAAGTGAAAAGATCTTCAGTCTTGCAAAACATCTCCAAGGAAATGGCCAGCCTTTGGAAGAGGTGTGTTAATCTGTTCACAGGTGGGCAGAGTCAGATTCTCTGTCTCTGAGCTGAACAAAGGCACTTTAGTTTATGGTCAGGCAGGGCCCAGAGCCCTCTGAGGCAGGCCATCATGTATACTATAATAACAAAAGCAATGAAAAGCAAGTCAAAGAAAACAGTTCCAACATAGAGTCAGCACTGGCTTCTCCCTGTAACATGCTTGTCAACTATAGGCTGTTTCCCTGAGTGCCCGGTGGCTCTGGCCATGAGCCCTGCACACAGCACCTCCCAGTATCATTACCTGGCTTCCAGTACCTCTTTCTCCTTCTACCAGTCTCTTAAAATCCTTCCCCCCTCCCCCTACTTTTCTGATATTTTAAAATAGACTTTACTTTTTAGAGGACTTCCCTGGTGGCTCAGACGGTAAAGCGTCTGTCTACAATGTGGGAGGCCTGGGTTCAATCCCTGGTTTGGGAAGATCCCCTGGAGAAGGAATGGCAATCCACTGCAGTACTTTTGTCGGGAAAATCCCATGGACAGAGGAGCCCAGTAGGCTACAGTCCATGGGGTTGCAAAGAGTCGGACACAACTGAATGACTTCACTTCACTTTACTTTTTTAGAACAGTTTCATGTCCACAGCACTGATGAGCAGAAGGCCTAGAGGTGTCTCATTCTTGCCCAGTATCTGTCAGCCAAGGTCCTGGCTTCTGCTCCTGCTGTTACCAGGACAGTCTCTCTATAGGGTAACCCTGAGATCCTCACCAGAACAGCCGCAAGCCCCTCTCCACCGCCTGGGGACCTGAACAGCCCGGGCGCCTCCTCTTCTTCCTCTGATGTTGCCTTCACTCTCCACTTGGCTTGTGTCTTTCAGCTTCTCTGCCCTCATTTCTGTCGCAAGGGCTTTGCTCACGCTACCCCTTCTGTTTGGGATACGTTTCTACTACATCTTAGCATAGTTTGTTCTCCTTCGGATTTAGTTTCATCTTAAACATCCCCTTCTCAGAGAGGACTTCCCCAAGAAACTGACTCGCTTTTATCACTTTTCTGCCAAATTACTGTACTTTGTGTGTGTGCTCAGTCATCAGTCATGTCCAGCTCTTTTTGATCCATGGACTATAGTCCGCCAGGCTCCTTTGCCCATGGAATTCTCCAAACCAGAATACTGGAGTGGGTAGTTATTCCCTCTCCAGGGGATCTTCCCAACCCAGGGATCGAACTTGAGTCTCCTGCATCTCCTGCATTGACAGGTGGATTCTTTACCATTGTACCCCATGGAAAGCCCTACCCTACTTTATATTTTTCAGATCACTTCTGTACCTGAAACTACTTTATTTACTAATTTTATTTATTTTTGTTGTTGTTGTATATAATTCCATCAGTTAGCTTTTACCACATAAAAATATTCCCGAAACTTAGTGGTTAAAGCAAGTGTTTTAACTGAGTTTACAATTCTTGGGTTGGACTAGGCTCAGAGGGGCAGGTCTTCTGGGCGAGGCTAGGTTGCTTCTCTGTCTGTGGTCAGGGAGGTGGCGCTGTTTCTGAGGGTCAGCTGGCCGTTGGCTGCAGTGACTGGGCGCCTGGCCTGGGCTTCTCGCGTCATCTGTCAGGCCAGCCGGCTTACGCGCACGAGGTTTCGGGGGGAACTGAGTGTGCCCATTCTCAGGCCAGCCGGCTTATGCGCACGAGGTTTCGGGGGGAACTGCGTGTGCCCATTCTCAGGCCAGCCGGCTTATGCGCACGAGGTTTCGGGGGGAACTGCGTGTGCCCATTCTCAGGCCAGCCGGCTTATGCGCACGAGGTTTCGGGGGGAACTGCGTGTGCCCATTCTCAGGCCAGCCGGCTTATGCGCACGAGGTTTTGGGGGGAACTGCGTGTGCCATTCTCTTGAGGTTCAGTTTTGGTACCCGCTGTAATGTCCTGCCGCTTCATTCCATCATGCCAAGCTGCTCAGATTCAAGAGTGAACAAACAGACACCACCTGTGTTGGGGGTGCTGCAGATGACACATTCCTTACGAAATGTGAACATAGGGAAGGAGTCAATTTACTCATTTTTGTAAACCATCTACCACAACAGTGTATATTTGCAGTTGACTTTAGATTATGTGCATCTGAGAGTTCTTTTGAGTTTGGGAGATTACCCACCTTACGAATCTTTGTAGACCAAAAAAGAGTATTTCTTCCTGTAGAAGTCAAACAAGCTACTTATTTTCTATTTTTATTATGTATAATATAATACACTACAGCACCATCATTTTATTTCAGGCTGATTATTAAAGATTTGTCACCATGCTGACCTGTTTCTATGCTATATTTCTCTTTCTGGTCTTTCCTGTCCTTGCGTACATTACCTTCTGCCACGAGAATATCATCTTGGTTACCATTTTTGTCTTGTCCTTTTTCCTTCTCAAAAATCTGTGTTAGTTCTGTTGTAGTAAACTCAAGCTCCCAGCCTGGGATGCAGCTCCTTGCACTAGCTGTTTTTTACCTCCCCACATCAGCACCTTAACTGGTAATCACTCCCCAATCAGCTAATCTCACAGCCACCTGGTGTCTGCGGCCATATCTGGGGTGTGCAGAGGACAGGCAGCAGGGATTCCTGGGATAAGGGCAGAAGTCTGCACTGGGAAGGAAGTAAGCCAAACCTGATTCAGGGAAGACCCCCAGCTTTAGAATTATTTCTATCAGGCAGGAAGTCTGGTTGGGCTGCAGCAGGCAAAGGCCATCTTACTCCAGTCAGTGGGGTCTGTGGCAGTCTTTTCACCCCAGAGAAGTGGAGCATGAACCAAGGTTAAGAACTGCAGACTGAAATACAGACTGGCTCACAGGGAAGGCTGAAGTTCAGGGCCATGCAGCTGAATAGGCACTCAACCATTCTTAATCCTCTGGAGAGGGTGAGGCACTGGGCAGTCAGACCAGGAAGGCTGAGTCTGCACTTTGCAGACTTTGGTGGCCGGACCGTGTCAGGTCAGGCAGGGGACTGGCAGCCGCATCTGCTGGCCTTCTTCTCTCTACTTTGACGACTGTTCCACTTTTTGCTAGAAATGTATTCTTTGCTGCTGTGTTTAGAGGGAGACTTTGAAAAGCCATGGTGGACAATTCTGATACCTCCCAATTTATTTGATGAAAAATAACTTGAACCATTTTTACAATAAAGCATTACAGTTACAATATAAAATTGTCATGCTGTTTTTCAGGCAAAATTAAAATTTCAACTTCAGACTTTGATTCCAGCTCCAGTCTGTGATTATATATTCATTTCCCCCTCTCCTTAGAGGTACTAGGATGAAAAGAATTCAGAAATGCAGAATTTTAAGGCAAATAAAGGGCCGTTAGAGGCACTGCAATTATTATGAAAGTTAATTAAAGACATAGGTTTTCTGCACCCCAATGTTCACTGAAGCACTATTTACAGTAACCTAGACATGGCAGCACTCTAAATGTCCATTGACAGAGGAATGAATAAAGTAGATATGGTGTGTGTATACATATACATATATATATATTTGCACACATGGAATATTAGCCATTAAAAAGAATGAAATAATAGCCATTTGTAGCAACATGGATGGACCCAGACATTATCATACTAAGTGACGTAAGTCAGAGAAGGATAAATATCATATGATATCACTTATACCTGGAATCTTAAAAAAAAAAAAGATACAAATGAACTTACTTACAAAACAGAAATAGATTCACAGACATAGAAAATAAATCTGTGGTTACCAAAAGGGGAGGGGAAAAAGGATGTTAGGAGTTTGAGATTCATTACCTTCAGAGCCACCAGGGAAGCCCAATATACACACACTACTGTATATAAAATACATAGCCAACAAGGACCTACTGCATAGCACAGGGGACTATATTCAATATTTTGAAATAACCTATAAGGGAAAAGAATCTGAAAATGTATATATATATATAAAACTTATTCACTTTGCTGTATACCCGAAACTAACACAGCATTGTAAATCAATTATATTTCAATAAAAGTTTTATTCTAAATTCATAAGAAGTATGTTTTCACTTATATGTGGAATTTTAAAAAAGCAAACATGAATCAACAAATATAATAAAATAAGCTCACAGATACAGGGAACATTTTAGTAATTGTCAAAGGAGAGAGGGGTGGAGGGAGGGATGTAGGTGAAGGTGACAAGCTATCAGTTATAAGAGAAATAAGTCACAGAGATGGAATGCACAGAACAGAAAATGGTGGCAGTATTTTATAACTTTGCATGGTGTGCAATCCCTGATTACCAACTATATTGTACATCTGAAACTAGTATAAGATTGTGAGTCAACTATAGTTCAATAAAAAATACATGTGCTAACATTTTTCAGAAATTTCTGTTTTTAGAATGAGTTAAAAAGACCATGTTTGTGACTTTTAAAAATATTCTTTAACAGGAAAGGAAAGCTCTTGATGACAGGATTAGTGGTAAGGATTAGAATAAAACTACTATCTGGAGAGAATATCCAAATGTCTCCTTTTTTAAGGCAAAAGTGTCATCAGTCTAAAAGAATTTCAAGGTGTTTTTCTCACTTTAAAAAAATAGCCAACATCTATCTTAAAATAAGTAAATCCTTTTGCATAGTATGATTTTATTCAAGAAAGCCTATTTCCTCTAAGCAATAAAGATCTTCCAAACATTTTAAAATAACTTAATCTAATCACACAGATGAAATGAAAATTTCCACTGTCATCTCTTCATAGAAAGTTGGAACCTTTGAACAGCTAAATATTTCCCCATGGCAGTGTGCTAAGAACATACCATGGGAGACTTACCCCAAATCACTTTTTAGAAACTGGCTGTTTCCAATAATTGATGTAAAATCCAAGAGCTGCTTATGAATGGAGAGAGAAAAGTATAAACTGAGAGTCTACTTACATGATCTTTATAAGCAGAAATATTGTTTTATTTTATTAAGAAGTTTAGGAATATTTTTTTGGATTGACTTGTCTCTGACCTTAGCATGTGAAGTGAAAGTTGCTCAGTCATGTCCCACTCTTTTTGACCCTGTGGACTATACAGTCCATAGCGTTCTCCCAGCCAGAATACTGAAGTGGGCAGCCTTTCCCTTCTCCAGGGGATCTTCCCAATCCAGGGATCAAACCTAGGTCTCCCCCATTGCAGGTGGATTCTTTTCCAGCTGAGCCATAGGGAAGTCCAAGAATACTGGAGTGGGTAGCCTATCCCTTCTTCAATGAATCTTTCCAACTCGGGAAGCAAACCAGGGTCTTCTGCATTGCAGGCGGATTTTTTACCAGCTGAGCTACCAGGGAAGCAACCTTAGCATGATTATGCATATTTTGAGGATAGCTGCATTTTCTTTGACTAATAGTGAAGTTATTTCTTTATTGGTAGAGTAAAACATATCTCTTTATAGTGTTTTGCACAGTCTTGAAGACATTATACAAAAGATGATTTGTCCCTGACAGATACATTTTTTAGAGCAACTCATTTTTTTCCCAGTTTTTCATTTAGTAAATAGTATTTATCAGATTCTGATCAAGTGATTATAACTAATTAATTTGCCCTGAATTAAAAATTATTAGTCACAGAAATGATGAATTTCATCTTGGTATAGTTTAAGAAATTCTTGGAACATATAGCATTCTGTTTTAATAATACTATTTCTCCATAAGGCTATAATAGACTTGAAGATATTTTAATCTGGATCATTTTGAATTTTAATTTTTGATATATATAAGTCAGTTTCATCTGATCAGCCAATGATGGAAATGTGAAATTCCATTGTGAATTTGGGGATTGTGAATTTTTGTGAATTTTTGTGATTTCACCATAATTCTGACTATCATGTTGATTGTAGAAACCTGGTCACACCACAACTATAAATACTACATAACTTCCAGAGTCTGCCCATTTCATAATGTGAATAATAATATTCACTGCTTTCATAATTCTTTCTCTTGGTGATCCTAACACACAAATTATAGCCCCTCCTTGAATGCCTCTAAAATTTCTCTTTTATTCTGACCTCTCCCAATGTTCAGTGTTATATTAATAACTGCTTTTTGCACACCACTACCTGGATGTCCTTCTATGACCTCAAACTAAGTATTTAAAAATGGAATGGATTAGGACAATTCCTGACTTCACAGTCTCTCCTCTTATGTAGCTTAAAAAACTCAAGTTATTCATTTAAATGAGGACACAGCAAGTATAGTAGATAAAAGCCAATTCCTGTTGTCATTTTTGTTCAGCCTGCTTCATGCAATTTTGCTGAACTATGCTCTGCACTGGCTTCTTTAGTTATAGTAGATTATTCATTTAAAGGATTAAATAAATTACCTACCTCCTTGCCTTCCACAGTTGACCTATTGTTGTGTTATTTCGGGTTTACCTCTGAAACTTTTGGAAATAATTTCCTTCCTTTCTATTTCTATTCTCATTACTCTAAGTCAGGCCCTCAGGAGCTCTTGATTTAACTATTTTTAGGGCCACCTCCCCAGTTTCTGTCACCACAGTCTCCTCCCCGCAAGTCATCTGACATACAAAGTCAGTGAAAAGTTCAGTTCTGATGTCATTTCTGCTCAAAATTTTTCAGTGCATTTCCATGTTCTACAGAATGGAATCAAAACTCCTTAGCCAAGCATTTAAAAAATTCTTTTATTCAAGTATAGTTGATTTACAATGTTGTGTTAATTTCTGCTTTACAGCAAAGTAACTCAGTCATATACATATACATGACTTGTCTGTCACTACTCTGTAAATATACATTTCTTTATTGCTTCAGTTGCCATGTCTGTGTGGATGGTGATATTATAAATGGAAGTTTATAACTATCATTTCTCATATCTACCCTTCCTCTTTTCTTTCCTCCCTCCCTTTCTTACTCCTTTTTACATTTTTAGAACATTTAATTACTTTACAATATTGTGTTGGTTTCTGCCATACAACAACATGAATCAGCCATAAGCATACGTAGGCACTCTCCCTTCCACATCCCACTCCATTCCACCCCTCTAGGTGGTCACAGAGCACAGGATGAGAGTTCCCTGTGTCATACAGCAAGTTCTCACTTGCTACCTATTTTATGTATGGTAATGTAAAATACATTGAAACAATGCTGCTCTCTCAATTCCTTCCACCCTCTCCTTCTCTCACTGTGTACACAGTCTGTTCTCTGTGGCCGCCTCTCCTTTGCTTCCCTTGCAGTATAGGTTCATCAGTACCATCTTTCTAGATTTCATATGTATGTATTAATAGATCATATTTGTTTTTTCCTTTTTACTTTTTAATTGGTCTCTTGTTATAAAGTGAGTATTTACTAGGCAAATTGTGCCATGTCAGCACCTTGTTCCTTTAGTGATGCGTTTGGAGGCAACACTTGGGAGCACAGGTCTGAACCAGGTCCTTCTTTCCCAGAGCACCCCTCCCGTTGCTTTTGAGGTTCAAAGCTGAGGTGAGGAGCCTGGTAAATCCGATTAGGTGGGAGGCATCTTCAAATCAGCTTAGACTGCAGGTAGCTGTTGGAGGCAGTATGTGTCATTTGGGGACTGCGTGTGTGACACGGTCCTAAAACACGTTCAAACCCCCGATGATTAAAGCAGAGCAGTGGGAGACGGTGTGTGGAGGCATAGCACCCCTTCTGCGTGGCCCCTCTCACACTTGTGCTATGCTGAGCAGCTGGCCTGTTACACTTACAGCCCTCTTTGTAGAACTACATTGATGCCACAATACTCAGCAGTGCTTGCATTAAAAACAAAGGGCTTAGGTCCTTTTTTAAATGACTACCATGAGTAAATACTGACGCAGAACTACTTACCAAAGAATGTCAAAAATGTCATTTTTAGCAGCATAACAACTTTTTCTCTTTAATACAAATAAGTGAGGACTTGAGGCTGTCTGGGAGGAAAATGCTCGTGAACTGGGGAAGTACTTTCCCCTGAGAATGATACTAGGGAAGCAGAAAGCAATGCAAGAGACACTAATTAGGAAGACTCAGGACTCTGGAGCATGATGGGAACTGGCTTGTCTCTGGCTGTGGTTCCCTTAAGGTGCAGTCTGCCCGGTGATTAGCATCACCTCGGATTAAATTAATAAGCTGCCCTCAATCTCTGAGCGGCCCCACTCAGAATACTCCCAAGGACACTAGTTTCTTTGCACGAAAAGAACATGTTACACCCAGTAACATTTGTGAGGATTATTGAACTTGAGCCATTTTTTTAAGGGAAGTTTCAAGTTCTGGTAAGTACAAAACTATTTAAAAAATCTTTATTGTGAAAATAATCTATTTTAGCTAGCTGTACTTTATTTTATATTTTATATCTAGACTACATATTTGTGTTCTATCTATAACCATTAGAAAAACAATAACTATTGCTAATATTATCTTTACCCAGATAAGCATGAAACCTCAATATGCTGATATTGAAGTAAGAGGGAACTTTAATATCAGGAAATCAAGAAATTCAAGTGTATTCAAATATGAGTAAAGGTTTTTATTCCTGATTTAAAAGCTCTATTTACTGACTAGAGATATCTGTGCAATACATCAAAGAAGGAGGGTGCTCGAGCTTTGGAAGAGCTGGGACTGCCACCGGGAGTGTGCACGTGTGCTCAGCCACTGTAGTCATGTCTGACTCTTTGCGACCCCATGGACTGTAGCCCGCCAGGCTCCTCTGTCCATGGGGTTCTCTAGGCAAGAATACTGGAGTGGGTTGCCACTTCCTCCTCTGGGGATCTTCCCCACCCAGGGATTGAACCTGTGTCTCTTACACCTCCTGCATTGGCAGGTGGGTTCTTTACCATTAGCGCCACCTGGGAAGCCATAAAGAATAAGTCCCATATTTCCCTTCTGAACCCTAACCCCTAGTCCCATAGAGTTATAACCTGTGAAATGAACTATTTTTTCTTGCAACATCAGATCTCTGAATCACTACAGAACATAATGAACATACCAGCTTTATATTTTGTTTTCGACTTCACTTTTCTTTCTGAATTGCTTGCATTCTTACTGTGTGCCAGAAAATTAAATTAAAAATATAATTAAGAAATGATGTGCCTGCACTTTATAAACCTGTCATCTGTTGTCAAGTGAGTGGGGGAGAGATGGAAGGTACAGCCCTCTTGGTAGAGGCAACTATTTAGCTCTGAGCTGCACACATGACTCAGACCAGGGACAGCACAGAGCAGTGTAACAACAGTTGCACCTAAGGAAACCAAGCGTGTTGAATTGGGTTAATCTTAAAAAGCTATGCAAGTATCCACAGCTTCATGGTCTGATTCAGCAATGAAGAGCATTCAAAGAAGAGGGGATGATATTAGTAGCAAGTTGTTATTAGAAGCAGATTTCAATATAATTTGGGGTTGGAGGCAAGAGATTTTGTGTACTGGATGCTTTGCTACCTCTAGGGCAGTCAGTGGTAAGGACAATGGAGGGCCTCAAGATCCGAGCTTCCTTGCGACCCCATGGACTGTAGCTCACCAGGCTCTTCTGTCCTTGGAGTTCTCCAGGCAAGAATACTGGAGTGGGTAGCCATTCCCTTCTCCAGGGGATCTTCCTGACCCAGGGATTGAACTGAGGTCTTTCACATTGTTGGCAGATTCTTTACTGTCTGAGCCACCAGGGAAGTCCCACTGTATGCACAGAGATCCTTTTATTCAATAATACTGAAGTCTTCATTACACTCTGCTGTGCTTGCCCACCTCACCATGGGCTCTTATATCCCAGCCACATGTATGCAAAATATCAACACTCTCTACAAAACTTCCTCCAGTCACTTCCAAGAGTTCTCATAGATTCTCTCAAAGCAGTGAAGACCAGAGGAACTTGTATTTTTTTTTTTTTTGCTGTGGCCTCCTCTTCAAGGTGCCTAGCAACTACTCTGCTGCAGGTAATTGCTCTGCAGATGGTCCTCCTCTGCTGGGCATATGGCTTCTTCCCAGGACATGGTAACTCCAGCTTCTTCCTTCATGCATTAGATTCAACACCAATGATCAGGACTGGGCAGCAGTCAGAGTAGGACCATGGGGGCCATGTCTTCCCTCCCATGGACCCTATTTTCTACGGTCTTCTTTCTGGTCCCAGCACAAAATCTTCTTTCTCTTTTTTTCAGCCATAAAGAAAAACCGAGATACCTTCCCCCATCCCCCACCGCCAAACAAAACCTGAAGTGTATCAGCTCACATAACTGTGTTCCCAACATGACCAGCAGGTGAGCGGCTCTCCAAATAGTGAGATCCAGGCAGGATGCTACTGGAATTAAAAGCCTCACCAGAAACTTGGGAGCTTAAGTGGTAAAGAATCTGTGTGCCAATGCAGGAGCCCCATGTTCGATCCCTGGGTCAGGAAGATCCCTTGGAGAAGGGAGTGGCAATCCCCTCCAGTAGTCTTGCCTGGGAATTCCCATGGACAGAGGAGCCTGGCAGGCTACAGTCCATGCGGTCTCAAAGAGTCGGACACAACTGAGCACACACACATGAACTTATGTATAGATGAATAAGCAATTCAAATTTGGTGAAAAATGTGTCTTAAACACTATTCATGTAAAATAACTTCAAATAAATATTAAGTAAACAAGCCTAAAAAGTGGTTGGAGGCAAAGATTTCTGAAATCTTTTGTTCAGATAATGAAGGAATTCATCCCTTCCATCACAGCACAGTTTGTCAGGTCAGACCAGAGTTTATCAGGATGAGCAGAGATTGAGGTTTTGCTGACACCGCAAAGCTGGATTCCCCAGATCCTGCTACACTGCCTTTCGTGTCTCAAGTATTATAATTACTATAAACTGCTTGAGAAGAGAGAAAGGGAGACACATCTCATTTCTTGGTTGATCTTTGAACGCATTATATTACTTTATATATAAATAATATTGACAAGTCATATTGGAGATAAATGAAGAGTCTTAGATAACCGCTTGCAAACATTTAAGTAAGTGATTTGGCCCAGATTTATAACTGATTTACAGTGCTGAACATGCCTTATTCATCTGTATGATACTGATCATATTTATTTAGTTTGTTCAATTTGTCTTCAAGACTGCAGGGCATTCTTACTCTGTCAAAAGACACTAATAATTACATTGATTTAGAACAACAGAAAGTAGCCGCAGTGTGCTACCAATGAAAAACAAGCCAAGCCTCAGATAAACCCTCCCACAAGCTGCTCACTTGTCAGTCAGACTCTTGGAATGTGGACAAGGAAAGCCTCAGTGATTGGCTGAAACGGTTCTTAAATTCCAACCGAAAATTTCACTTTCCAGGCTCTACTGGGACCAGTAACCAGACTGCATCATTTGTAGCAGCCTATAGTAATGCCTCATTCATTCTAAAAATATTTGTTTATTGCAGCATTTTCCAGCGTACGATTAGTTGTGTGTAATTTAACTGCATTTTCTACAATCTGTAATGAAAACATCTTAGGCTACCTTAATATGGCCCTTTTTTTTAAGGGCCTTCAAGAATTTAATGTCAGGAAACAACTTCCTCCAAATGAGTTCATTTGATTCCATCTAACAGACAATTTGAACTTTTATAAACTTTTCCTGTGTTCTCCCTTTTCCTTGACTGCCAGGACATTCAGAACTAAACTGATCAGTTGCAAAGCTCTTCTCATTGGATGGTTTCTGATTTGAGTTTCCTTAATTTTTAAAATTGTTCAATAGTACCTGCTAATTTTAAAGAGTCACAAAATTTGGCAATGTATAAAAAAACACAAATATTATCCACAGCTCTGCCATCATAGATAACCACCATCAACACTGGGCTGTATATACATTTTCGTCTTCTAGTATAATAAATGTTATACACATTGGCAATGGCCTAGCATGTGTATTCTACAAGCTGCTTTTTCACTTAGTAATAAATGTCATGATCATTTCTCTATGCCAATAAATACAGGCCAATAAAGCCCTCTTTAATGGCTGTGCAGTTTTCCATGGATGTATATCTCATGATTTATCTGCTGCTGCTGCTAAGTCACTTCAGTCATTTCCGACTCTGTGCGACCCCATAGATGGTAGCCCACCAGGCTCCCCTGTCCCTGGGATTCTCCAGGCAAGAACACTGGAGTGGGTTGCCATTTCCTTCTCCAATGCATGAAAGTGAAAAGTGAAAGTGAAGTCGCTCAGTCGTGTCTGACCCTCAGCGACCCCATGGACTGCAGCCTTCCAGGCTCTTCCGTCCATGGGATTTTCCAGGCAAGAGCACTGGAGTGGGGTGCCATTGCCTTCTCCACCTGTGCCCAATTCATTGGTATCTTTAGGTTGTTTTAAATTTTTATTTATTTATTTAGCTATGCCAGGTCTCAGTTGCAGCATGTCAGATTTCTAATTGTGGCATGTGGGATCTAGTTCCCTGAAGAGGGATGGAACCCAGGCTCCCTGCATGGGGAGAGCAGAGTCTTAAGTCACTAGACGACCATAGATGTTCCTTTGAAAGTGAAAGAAAGTGAAAGAAAGTGAAGTCACTCAGTCGTGTCCAACTCTTTGTGACCCATGGACTGTAGCCCACCAAGCTCCTCAGTCCATGGGATTCTCCAGGCAAGAATACTGGAGTGGGTTGCCATTTCCTTCTCCAGGGGATCTTCCAGACCCAGGGATCGAACCCAGGTCTCTCACATTGCAGGCAGACGCTTTAACCTCTGCACCACCAGGGAAGCCCCTTTCAATTATAAACACCCTTACTTAACTGCTGCTTTTATATCTTCTTATTTTAAGCCCTGAAAGTTATCTTTCAAAACAGTAAGGTATAACGAATGAATAAGTGAATGAATGAAATCCTAGGAACAGCTATCAGTAGCTGTGTTAGCATCAGCACGTATTCCTCTTGGTGCTGTTACCATGAGATGAATAATTTCCTTCCCTCCCCAGGTCTCAACCAAAATGAGCGAAACTCCTTCCACCAGTTTCTCCATGGTTCGCCGGATCTCCTCTGAAGGTCAGCTTCCTTCTCTTCGCCAGTCGGGCATCACCCAGCCTGTTGTGGCCAAAAGGATCAGTTTCTACAAGAGTGGAGACCCTAAGTTTGGCGGGGTCCGGGTGGTGCTGAACCCTCGTTCCTTCAAGACATTCGATGCTCTGCTGGACAACCTGTCGGCCAAGGTGCCCCTGCCCTTCGGGGTGCGGAACATCAGCACCCCCCGCGGGAGGCACAGCATCACGCGCCTGGAGGAGCTGGAGGACGGTCAGTCGTACCTGTGCTCCCACGGCAGGAAGGTGCAGCCGGTGGACCTGGACAAGGCCCGACGTCGCCCGCCGCCCTGGCTCAGCAGCCGAGCTCTCAGCACGCATGTGCAGCGAGGCCCCGCCCCTGTTGCTCCCGGCATGCTGCGCGCGCCGCGACGGCTCGTGGTCTTCAGAAATGGCGACCCCAAGACGAGGCGTGCAGTCGTGCTCAACAGGAGGGTCACACAGAGCTTCGAGGTCTTCCTGCAGTACCTGACACAGGTCATGCAACGCCCGGTGACCAAGCTGTATGCCACAGACGGAAGGAAGGTGAGCATTTGAGCGGACGGGGGCTCTTCACATCTGAGCTCGAGAAGTGAGTGATGTGATGGTATTCCCCTCCCCCAAGAAGGTTTTTCCTATGTGCGCGCAAGCATGTGTGAGAGCGTTCGTGCAGGCTCACAGTTGCATGCTAACATGCTTCGGTGTGCATGGGAGGGCACTGGCTCCCCTGGGTGGATGTTCTTCCTTTTGAGGTCAGATTCAGATGAGGCATGGTCCAGGAGGACCTCTTTTTTCTCCTCCACTCTTTCCCCTGAGCCTTGACTTACAGAAGGTATTGGCACATAATCTGTTACTGTAGGATAGGCCAATAAATCGTGAGATGAGGTGTTGAGGCAAGTAATAGGACTTGATTCAAAAGCTAGCAGACTGAGAGGATGGAAGACTAGTGTCCCCCCCCAAACTATCTTTTTGGAATCTGTATGCCAGTTTTTTTTTATAGAATAGAGAGGGGGAAGAGGTGAGGAAATAAAGTAAAATAGCCATTACTTTTTGCAAAATATTTCCAGCTTGGGTCAGTCTGGGGTGAGGACATGTTAATTTCTTCTTTTCTGCAGTCATCCACAGGTGGGCAAGATCAGATTGTCTCCCCTTGAGCTGAACAAAGGCACTTTAGGTGAGCATTCAGGCAGACAGGTTTGGGTTCCCTGAGGCCAACCATTATGTAATAATGGCTGATAAAGTGATGATAATAACAAAAGCAACTGGAAAGCAAGGGTTAAAGTCAAAGAAACAGGTCCAACATAGAGTCAGATTTTCTGTTCCCTCTTATCTCAATGATATTTCTTAAAAAAGAGTGGCCTAGAGTGCTATTCTGTTGGGGACAGAAAGCATTTTTCTGGGAACTGCATGTCCACAATCACTCAATGTCGTGGTCCTGGAGTGACTGTCAGGCCCTTTTCCAGCTGGGTGCCTGGGTGGGTAGGACAGGGGCAGTACTGCATACCTTTTGAAGGTTTGTTTAGTTGTGAAGGCAGAACTGTGATCTGTTCCAGGCAGCTGTGGGCTGAATGAGGATGTTGGTCTAATGCCGCCTTCTCCCCCCATCCTCGTTTAGTACTTCATTAGTTTGTATACATCATCGGTGCCCAACAGATGGTTGGTGAGTATCTCTTTCAAACCGTGGAGGTTGTTAAATTAATTCAATCTGTCATAAACTCTGTATGGAAAGAATAGAACTTCGTGTTGCTCGTGTCAGGACCACGGCTCTTTGATTTTTTTCTCTAGGTTCCCAGTCTGCAGGCTGTGATCCTGAGCTCCGGAGCTGTGGTGGCAGCAGGAAGGGAACCGTTTAAACCAGGAAATTATGACATCCAAAAGTACTTGCTTCCTGCTAGATTACCAGGCATCTCTCGTCGTGTGTACCCCAAGGGAAATGCTAGGTCAGAAAGCAGAAAAAGTAAGTCACTTAAATATATAGCCCTTATTTTTAGCCCTAAATTTTGTTTTGTTTTGTTTTAACCTCAAAAACAACAACAGCAGCAATTCATCTTACATGACCAATTTCCTTCATCACAGAAAAAGAGAGGATCAAAACATTTTAAACTGAAATTGGTTCTATTTATAGCTGCAAAGAGTCAGAGAGATTAATAATTTTAAAAAGATTGTTTTTCAGATCAATCAATGATATATCTATTTAAATTGATGAGTTTCTTTTTCTTTCTTTCGTTTTGCACCTAATACTTAGATAAAAGATCAAAGTGCCATCATTTCTTGATTTAGAGAGGAATTCTAAATTCTATGGGATATGAGTAAGCGATGCACCAGCAGTTTTGGAGTTTTCTATATATAATAAATGCCATGTAGCACAGCTGAGCTCAGATTGATTGACTTTAAAAAAAATTCTCTTAACTACATACATGCTCCACTTTCTGAAGTTATTCTAGTAAAAGCCATAGGCCCTTAGATTCACTTTATATTATAATGAGTGAAACATTTTCATTTATAATTTTGGTAAATGTATTCCCAAAATAAGAGAAAGTATCTCTAGCCTTTTAAGAGAAAGTATCTCCAGCTTTATACCCTGAATTGATGGTAAGCATATGCACAGGGCTTCCCAAGTGACTCAGTGGTAAAGAATCCACCAGCCAGTACAGGAGACGACAGAGACCTGGCTTCATTCCCTGAGTCAAGAAGATTCCTTGGAGGAGGGCTTGGCTACCCACTCCAGTATTCTTGCCTAGAGAATCTCATGGACAGAGGAGCCTGGTGGACTACAGTCCATGGGGTCACATAGAGTCAGACACGACTGAGCGACTGAGCATAGTACAGCACAAGCATGTGCACATCTATGCAAGCTACAGGTAGTAATTTGACTGAGTTGAGGAAGCATGGGTGCCAAGGTCATCGCTAGAGATGCATATTAAAAAAATATTTAGATATCTGGGTTTGTGATTAGCGCTCTTCTGTTTTGTGACTGACATTAAATTAAATGTACTGTTCATAGAAGATAATGTTAGATTAATAATTATTACTAAGTTAATTTTGCCTTTAAAATAAATTATAAAACTGTTTTCAGTTTGGTAATGCTATAGATACCTCTCTCTGATATATATTGATAGGAAGATGAATACCACCATAAAACTATCCCTTGCTTGTATGGCTAGGTAAGCAGCACTGGATTACACCCCAACTCCAGTACTGTGAAACAGAATAATACAGCAAAACCAAACCTCACAGAAACCTCTTTATTTTTGCTAGAATCCTTAGCAGTTTCTACTTTATACTTTATTAAAATTGCCTTATTAAACTCATTAAGACTTAAGTACAATTCTATGAATTTCCTCACTGAAGTAGAATTAAGTTCTTTTAAAAAGAGTATGTTGTAGAAATGCACCAGATATTACCATGAATTAAAGTGACCAAATGAATACATAGAGGTGAGAAACTTAACAACATCTTACTATGACATTTAGAAAATAGGGTATTTTTCATACTAATTGTTCATTTTCTTCTTTTCTTTCTTTGCTGCCTCCTCTATTGGATATTTATGACTTCTCTCTCTTCCACGTTGTGTTTTACTTTTAAAATCTTGAAAGTGAGCACACATGTACCTTCAAGCCCAACGTCTCAGATTTATTCTCTTTCTTCTGAGAAAATGCAGAGTAATGATTGCTACTCAGATCATTCTTTTGCTTCTGAAAATTACTTGGCATTAGAAAAAAATGATTCTCAGAATTTATTGATATATCCTTCTGAAGATGACGTTGAGAAATCAATTATTTTTAATCAAGATGGCACTATGACAGTTGAGATGAAAATTCGATTCAAGATAAAAGAGGAGGAAACCATAAAATGGACAACCACTCTCTGTAGAGCTGATGTGTCCAATAATGGTAAAAAAAGTGAAATAAGCAGTCTCCCAGGGAGAACGGATGATCGATCATCTGGTGTAAAGATTACTGCGTGTTCATTGTCCACAGATGTCTCACCTCTGGAGAAAGGTGGTAGTCTGGTGGACAGTCTAGCGGAGGAGGTGAACACTCAAGTGAAAGATCAAGATGTTGAAACTTGCAGTTCTACAAGCTGGGAGAACCCTGCCATGGACACAGATGCCACCCAGGGAACTCAGGATCGAGTGAAGCATCGTTTCTACAGGCCCCCTACACCTGGACCAAGGAGAATGAGGCAGAAGAAGTCTGTGATAGGGAGTGTGACCTTAGTATCTGAAACTGAGGTTCAAGAGAAAATGATTGGGCAGTTTTCCTACAATGAAGAAAGGAAAGATTGGGAAAACAAGTCTGAGTATCACATGGTCACACATTCTTGCAGTAAAATGTCATCTGTGTCCAACAGACCCATACTTGAGCAGGTAGCGTCATCTTTAGAAAGAAAAAAGGAAAGCAGATTGCTCAAATCAAATGCAGTAAGTGCTGGTGTTGTAGAAATTACAAGTCAGAAGATGTTAGAGATGTCCCATAATGGTGGCTTGCCACAGACTACATCAGAAAACTCAATTGTGGAGGAAGATATAGTTCATAATGTCACAGCAGACAACAAATCTAGGGTCAGGAATTTAAGAACTTATGGTAACACTGATGATAGATCCAGCCCTTTCTTAGCAGATGTAGCTCACTCTTCAAGTAACAACCCTGGAACTGACAAAACTATTTCCAAGACCCCAGGTTCGATAGGATCCTCTACTGTCACTACAAGAATCGACCAACTGATTCATGAATTTTCTCAGTGTGGTTTAACAAAACTTCCAGAAAATGAAAAGCAGATTTCATCCTCAGTTGCTAGCAAAAAAAAGATGAAATCTCAGCAGCATGTGATAAATTCTCAGCATCAGGCTGGAGAGATGGCAGCTAAAAGAATCCCCAGGAAGAATAAGAGAATGAACACAAGAGGTAGAATTGCACAGGAAACCATATTGCGAGATTCACGTAGTCCTCTCAAAGGTGCCATACTTTGTGAGAAAGACCTCCATGCAAGTGATACAGTAACTGAATCAAATTATTTTTCTTCAAAAGGTAATAATCCTGTGAATTCCAGAAATTTCCATAGAAATAAATTAAATACTATTCATAAACCTAACGTTCAAGGACTTTTAGCCAGAAGAAAATCCAGACCACTAAACAAAGTAAACTTGGGGGGACCTACAAAAAGAGAAATTGGTCAAGGAGAGAAAGTGTTTTCCCATAATGAGGTTGGATATTGCAAAAATACTTTTGAAAATCAAAATTTATTTCATTTGTTTAACTTCCTTGAGCAAAAACCCAGTGCTTTTTGTGGGCCAGAGTCTCAGGCAGAAACAGCGTCTTGGTATTTGAGAGGAACGTCAAAGAGGAGTTTAGTTTCAAAAGTTAATAATTCACATATAACTTTAAGGAGCCAGAAAAAACAAAAAAGGGATAAGTTGAAATCAGATACTGCTGTAAGTAAGCAGCATGTCACAACTAGGGCAAATTCCTTGGGTTCTTTGGAAAAAGCTGTTTTTCCTGAGAATGTTACCCATCATTCAGTTCAAAGTTATGTACAAAGATGGTTGCAGAACTTAAGTCCACAAGCAGCTTTGCAGTTTGGCAAGTCAGCTCCAGTATACAAAAAGGAAAGGAGTGTGGCGAGTTACAACAACGGTTTTCTTCCAGGAAACAGTTCCCACACTAGGTCTGGAAAAAGAAATGATTCTGTTCTGCAAAGTAATAGACACACAACTAAAAGTGCCAGTTTGACAGGAGACAATCTAGGTAAGAAAGTAGGTATGTCTTTTGACAAAGATAGCAGTGAAGAACTCATCCAGGATCACCGTGAGAGCCAGACTGACTCTCTGAACGATACTTACTTGCTTTCTGTTCATGAATTCTGTACTTTGTCGCAGTCAGCTATGGATGATCCTAATGCTAAAAGTCAAGTATCTGCTGCAAAGTCAGGGCAAGAGATGAGTCTTGTTTACAAAGACATAAACCTTGCTGCAAGAGGGCCAAGCGTAGAGACTGCCGTACAGGTAGATCTGGAAGGGGACGCCCCACAGCACTTGTCACCAGTCCAGCTGCTTCACCAGCTGCAAGCTTTGGCTCCAGGTAGTCCCAAGGCTCAAAATGGAGTTGTTCAGATGCCAGGTCCACTTTCAGAAGTTCCTTTCCCTTCTTTGATATGTAATTCCTCCACTAATGTACTTCTAGCTTGGCTCCTGGTGCTAACCCTAAAGGGAGGTGTAAGTAGCTTCTGTCCAGGTGATGCTCTCAAGGCGACCAGTGGAAGTTCAGAAACACTTGGACTGTTGGAGGTGCTGAAGCACATTGCCATCACAGAGGAAGCTGATGACTTGAAGGCTGCTGTGGCCAGCTTAGTGGAATCAACCACGAATCACTTTGGACTCACTGAGAAAGAACAGGATGTGGTTCCAATAGGTGTTTCTGCAAATTGCTCTACACCCAACATTCAGATAATTCCTCAGTGTGCTGAAAATGAGAAAACACAGAAAATCTCTTTAGATGGAAGCCATGCTGCTGGTGAGGAAGTCTCTGAAGTCTGTGTTACAGCAGTGACTCGCTCTCCACGTAAACTGGGCACTATAGTTAAGACTTACCCTCCAAAGGAGACTTGCCACCTCATTGAAGATTCTTTCCCCAGTAATGACCATACCACGGATCAGACTTCCATGAACAAGGCTTGTTTCTTAGGAGACATCTCTTCACTTATTGATACTGTGTCTTCTCATGAAGGTTGTGCTTATGAACAAAACCATAGCTATGAGAGAGCTGATAATTTGGAATTGACTGAAGAGTTAGAAAGAGTTGATGAAGTTCAGAAAGACAGAAATATTTTGGCAGACCCTGGGTGTAAACATGGCTCTAATATGTTAGTGTTACACCAAAATATCAGTAGTTTAAGCCACTGTGGCTCTTTCCAAAATACAACTGAATCAGAACTTGATGGAGAACATAGTTTTTTAGATAAATCTGGAAGTTGTTCATTAAAGAAATTTCAGGATAAAAATGTATATACATCTTTTGATAAGGAGGATTCAAAGACTTCTGAAGAACCAGGCTCAACCACCAACAGCATGACATCAAGTGAAAGAAACGTCTCAGAAATGGAATCTTTTGAGGAATTAGAAAACCAGAACACTGATATCTTTAATATAAAGGTAAATTCAGGGGAGCAAGTGACTGAAGAATTGACCCGAAAGGAGTTAGAGGCTAGTAAAAGTTTGGAATTGATCGAAGTGTCCAGCAGAAATGATGCAGAAGAAGGAGAGGATGGTGTAATTTGTGAGACAATCAGTAGGAAACTGGCTACACCACCATCTTTAGTATTTTGCTATGATTCTAAGCAAAATACAGAAAAGGAGCCCAGTGAAGGAGAAACTAAAACAAAAGTCAGAAAGATGGTGGAAAGCATGGAAGCTGGAAGTTCTTCAGAGTCTCCTCTTAATTTTAAAAACGGCCTAAGAAGGTCAGGAACTTCTGATTGGTCAGATTATAGACCAAACAGTGAGAATGAACAGTCATACAAAACATCCAGCGATGGCCCCAGTGACAGTGATGAGGAGATGGCTCCTAAGAAAGAATGCAACAAAGGATTTGTTAAAAGGACAATAGAGAAACTTTATGGTAAAGCAGAGATGATGAGACCATCTTTTTTTGCTGGATCTACACACACATCTCAGGTGTATCCTTGTGATTCTGTGGAATTTCAGGGCACTGGGAAAGTAGGTCTTTATGATCCTGAAGGTCAGTCACTTGGCTCTTTGGAACGGGTGTCTAGTAATTCAACTGTGTTGCAGAAATTTCCGGAGCAAAAACGAGATAAATGTGATGTTAATAACGTGAGGGACAGTTATCCCAGGGAAGACATTGCAGAACTTAGTACAAAACAGAATGATCATAAAAGAATCCTCAGGGACAGAGAAGAGGGAGTACTGATTGACAAGGGCAAGTGGCTCCTGAAAGAAAATCATTTGCTAAGAGTATCATCGCCTGAATGTTCTGGCCTGTGTGGCCATGCAGACACCACATCAGTGGATACTCTACTGGATAATAGCAGCAACGAGGTTCCGTATTCACATTTTGGAAACTTGGCTCCAGGCCCAAACATGGCTGAACTATCCTCCTCAGAGCTAGAGGAACTGACTCAGCCTCCTGAGCTGAGATGCAATTATTTTAATGTGCCTCATTGTAGTGACTCAGAGCCCTTCCATGACGATGAGCTGGATATTCAAGATGAAGCTTGTGCTCAGGAGAGAAAACCCAAGCACACAGCAGAGGAGAAGGGTAACCTTAGATCAGAGAGAGTGTGTACGTCTGCCACTCATGTCTTCGCGAGTGCTGGTAACAAAGTCCATCCTATCTCTGATGATGCTGTTAGGAACCAACCGTTGGCTGGTAGTAACGTAATTCATGGCACCCTTCAGGAAGACGACTCTTTGGATAAACTCTATAATATCTGTGGTCAACATTGCCCGATACTAACTGTGATTAACCAGCCTGTAAATGAGGAACACCGAGGATTTGCATATTGTAAAGATTCTGATGTTGAAAATTCTTTGAGTCTCCAGTTATGGATGAAAATACACTCATGTTTACAACAGTCAAGCAAAACCATGTTCAGAGACAAAAGCAATAAAACAAGAAGTAGAAGAGCACTTACTGATAATGCCGTTGGCAACACACACGATTGGCCTCATTTTAATAACACATTTAACTTGATGGACAGAAGGAGAAAATTAAAACAAAGTAACTGCTTGGGCTTAGAGGAAGAAAATAATTTCTATAAATTTCAGTCATATTTAAAGAGTTTCTTGCACACGTTGTTAGTTGTGGGTCAGGTGAATTCAAATACACAAGACCCCAGCAGTCAGACAAAGGAAATCTTTGAAGTAGTTGATGAGAACAACAACTTATTAAACAGCAGATTCCAGAACTCAGGAACGAATCTCAACCAAGTAGTCAGAGAACACAGCTATCATTTGTCCTTTGAAATGCTTGGCCAACCCCGCCTGTTTTGCCAAGTTGAGACATTCTTAGGTATTAGCAACAGAAATATCTTAGAAATATTTTATATCTTTGAAGATGAAAATCTTTTCATTTGGGAAGAGAAAAACTAATTACATTGGACTGATCTTGAAAGCCGTGATGAACAAGCAGATTTCCGCTTTCAGTGTTAGCGCAGCCTTTCGTCAGTGTTTTCTCCTTATGAAAAGATGAAGCACGTGGGATGGACGTGGATTAGATACCTCTAAGAATTTCCCACTTCTTCAGAACGACCTTACCCTAGAAATCTTGCCACTGGATAATCCAGTTTGACTTTCATCACTCCTGTATTCCTCCATTTTTCCAGCAGTCACTCGGTTTTTATTCTTTTTGAACTTTCTATGCGTTTTTCTCTTGAACATGTGTAATTTCTTATTTCTCTTATTTTCCTCCTAAGATATCATAAATGCCTTGAGGACAGGAATTAACATCTCTCCCTCCCATTTTTTAATGTCAACTTAGTGCAAAATGTGTATTGAAGTATTAGTATTATTAGTAGTAATACTAATAATTATTAGTATTATTGAAGTATTAGTTACTGGAATAGACATATATTACTTCATTTATTAATTTTAACTGCTGATTTGATGAAAGTATGATTATAAGAGTGTCACAACAATCTTGTAATGTTTGTGTGTGTGCCAAATGTATTGACTCTACTTTCCTTATAACATCTGTCTAATGAACTTGCAAGTATTTCCTTAGGACAGGACTCACCATTTTTCCTCATGAGTAGAAAATGATGCTGTACCATTCAGCTGGCTCTCCAGTACTTTGCCTAGAAATTACAATCTCTTTAACATTAGAAAAATGTCAAGAAATTTAAATAGGTCAGAGAAAATGAACAAGTTTAAGGCATGCTTTGTGAAGAAAAATGAGAGGAACTGGAATAATTCAAGTTGGAAAAGAAAAGAGGTGACTTCAGAGGTCTCAAATTTGAAAAAAAGAACTGCTGTGAAGAACTTTACAGATTTCTTTCCATGTCCACCTGTGTTAATAAAACATTTAATTAGATATAAATAAAAACATGTTGCTTAGAAGGAGAAATAAATTTGATTAGGCTGAGAATCATAAAGTGTCTCTTGAATACTTGTGGTATTTTTGCCTCCATCTTGACCAGGGAATCTTTTTAGGTTCTTGTTTTTCATTGTTTGATGGTATAGAAACAAGTCTTATAAAATGTGGAAATCTATGTCTCTTGTCTGGAATTGACTCAAAATAGAAAAATTAATGTTTTTTGGAGCCACATATGGAGGTGCTAATATAACATAAATTTGGCATTGGGGAGCTAAAAGTAATTACTTACATAAAGAATACCTTGATTTTCTATTTCAGTTCAGCTTGAGACATAAATTCATAAAAAATTATGAGTTGCTATTTATTTACCCAGAGGAATACTACCTCTACATAGAGTATGATTTTTCTGCATTGAGTGATGCACTCTTCTAATTGAAATATGGAAATTGTAATGTTATGTAAGCTTCTGTAATGAGCAATGAAAAATGTTAGTGAAATAAAAGGGCTAAAATTGTGGAGACATACCTGCACTTAGCTTTATTGCATTTTGCAGATACCGCATGTTTGTTTGTTTTTGACAAATTGAAGATTTGTGGCAATGTTGCAGAGCAGAGACACAGGGAAATTATTTTTGCTTTTAATTTGGAAGGAGTGATATTTGGGGTTTCCCCGGTGGCTTAACAGGTAAAGAATCCTCCTGCAAGAAATGCAAGAGACTAGGGTTCGATCCCTGGGTCAGGAAGATCCCTCGGGTTGCATGGCAACCCACTCCAGTATTCTTGCCTGGGAAATCCCACGGATAGAAGAGCCTGGCAGAGTATAGTCCATGGGGTCGCAAAGAGTGGAACCTGACCAAAGGGTCTTAGCATGCACACACCCATGTTATTTAGGCATACCAAGGAAATGGGGGAAATCATTAATAACAACCAGGAAGTTTTAGAAAAATGTGGCATATAGCATACAGTTTTTAGTAATATGACATCAAATATTGTCCTGGGAGGCCCAGATGATTCTGGGAAAGATAAATTGGGAGTGACGAATATGAATGAGAGATGCTCTGCTGTGTAATGCACTTGTTTAAAATGAACGTGTTCCGATGCACTGAAGTCTGAGACTGGGAGCCAAGTCTTTCTCACATTTATATCCCAGATCTAGCATTTTACTTGATCTGGGACATGGTGTGTGCCTCATAAACGTGTGCTGGGCGAATACAAAGTGCTTGTCATGCTCTTGCTTTATTAACTCTGCATCCATACATATGGGAAGATATGCAAAGATGCTGAGGGACAGAACTAAGTTTCTTGTATTTTATGAAGCCATGTCTGTGAAAATCATGTTTCTTCTTTTAAACATTCAAAGGATTTTAAAATTTTTCACGAGGCTTACATTAAAAAAAAAAAACTTGAAACATTGGGAAATCTAGATTAAATGACATCAGAGGAAGTTTTAAGACTAGCACACAGACCTGGCTTGCTTTAGAGATGAAGTGCTTGAGGACTGAAAGAGGGGTCTAGCCTGTTGTGTTCAGGGGAATACACAACCAGGTGGGCTGGTGCAGTTACCACCCATGGCCACCAGATGGCAGCTGTGCCACATGCAGCCAGGCGCTCAAGCCCCTCGCCGGGAGGCTGGTGGGCTCGCTGGAGCAGCTAAGGTTCAAGCCAGGCCTGGGCTGCGTGCCTCTGCTCCAGAGAGCTGAGGACCCAGTTGTGCAGGCAGCCCCGAGTCTCAAACCCAGAAGGGATTAGCAGTGTTCAGAATTAGAAGAAATACACTGTTCGCAAGGAGTGTAAGTTCACAAATCATGGGGATATGAAGGGAAATGCTGGCTATCAGAAACCATGAGTTGATCCCCAGGAAGGAGGAGGAGACTGGAGCAACCAAAACTGTAACTCAGGTTGAGCTTAGTTAGTGAATTATGGGCTGGGCGGATAGGAGTGGTTTTCACATGAAGCTAGCAGGTGTTTTCCAGGGGATGGTGAAACGCAGGGAAGCCTGGTGTGCTGTAGTCCGTGGGGTCAGAAAGAGTCAGACACAACTTAGCGACTGAACAACAGTCAGGTGTCCTGGGCTTCCCAGGTGGCGCAAGTGGTAAAGAATCCACTTGCCAATGCTGGAGACATTAGAGACATGGGTTCGATCCCTGGGTCAGGAAGATCCTTTGGAGAAAGGCATGGTAACCCACTCTAGTATTCTTGTCTGGAGAATCCTGTGGACAGAGGAACCTGGCAGGCAACAGTCCATGGGATCACAAAGAGTCAGACACGACTGAAGTGACTTAGCATGCACACACACATCGTGTGTTCTCCCTCTTCGCCTTCAGGGACTTAGGTGTGTCCCATTTTCCAGGGTTAAACAGACGCTGAAGCCATGTTCCGTGCAGTCAGCACTCATTCCCTCGGTTTCCTCATCCACCAAATGGGGCCCCTGTGGGGAGCTGCCTCAGAAGAAGGTGGAGAGATGAGCTGGAGAGGATGTGAGGCTTGCAGCATGGAGTTTGCTCGTTGCACTGGACGCACATTTCCTGTCCCTGAAGGTGGCTCTCCACCCCTCCCCCCAGCACGCACCTTCAGTCACCCCTAGTCAGTGAAGCTCCTCGTGTGACCCGGCGCTTGTCAAGCTGCCACCTCTGCTGGGGCATAGATCGAGTCAGTTTGTGCACAAGATCTTCAAAAGCAGAGTCTTGGTTTCTCCTGTATGTCAGCTCTGCTGTTTATTGTTTTTTAAAGTCAGACCTTGTGAGAACTTGTTTCCTGGTGCAGTTTCCCTGGATTGGGGAGCTGGACATGGGGCTTGAACCTTTTGCTCCTCAGAAGGGAGACTTCCATGGCCGTGATATCCTGCACACTTCTGGGTCACTGCACGTGGGCTGGGGGTGTGGGATCTGACAAGACCACAAGTACAGGTACAAGTCTTTTTACAGGATATACATTTTTATTTCTCCTAGGTAAACATCTAGCAGTGAAATTGCTAGGTTGCATGGTAATTGTATATTTAACTCTTATTAGAAATTGCAAGTTGCTTCTGCAAGTAGCTATGCCATTTCACATCCCAGCAGCAGCTTATGAGAATTCCAGTGGCTCTGTATTCTTGTTTGCACTTGGTGTTATCATCTTTTAAATTTTAGCCATTCTGGTGTGTGTTTGATGATAGCTCTTCGTGGTTTTAATCGGCATTTCCCGCTTCTCTGGTGGCTCAGAGGTTAAAGCGTCTGCCTCCAATGCGGGAGACCTGGGTTTGATCCCTGGGTCGGGAAGATCCCCTGGAGAAGGAAATGGCAATCCCTCCAGTATTCTTGCCTGGAGAATCCCATGGACAGAGAAGCCTAGTAGGTTACAGTCCACGGGATCGCAAAGAGTCGGACACGACTGAGCGACTTCACCTCACCTCACCTAGTAACTATTGGTGTTTGTCACTCCTGTGTCTTTTATGGCACTGTGCTTTTTCAAATCTTATTTTCTGTTGGGTCTTTGCAGTCTTAGAGTAGGAAGAGTTCTTTATATGTTGTGAATATAAAGTATTCAGATACATGTTTTACACGTTTTCTCTCAGTCTGTTGTTCAGTTGCTAAGTTGTGTCCGACTCTTTGCAACCCCACGGGCTGCAGCACACCAGGCTGCAAGAGTCTTTCACTATCTACCAGAGTTTGCTCAAGTTCATGTCCTTTTGAGTTGGTGATACCCTCCAACTATCTCATGCTCTGTTTCCCCCTTCTCCTCCTGCCCTCAGTCTTTCCCAGCATCAGGGTCTTTTCCAATGAGTCGGCTCTACACATTGGGTAGCCAAAGTATTGGAGCTTCAGCTTCAGCTCTAGTCCTTCCAATAAATATTCAGGATTGATTTCCTTTGGAATTGACTGGTTTGATCTCCTTTCAGTCCAAGGGACTCATAAGAGTCTTCTCTAGCACCACAGTTTGAAAGCGTCCATTCTTCAGTTCTCAACCTTCCTTATGGTCCAACTCTCACATCTGTACATACCTTGCTTTTTAATTTTCTTATTGATGAGACTTTCAATTAGCAAAAGTGTAAAATATGATAAAATTCTATTTTTATATCTTTTGTAAGATAGAAGGTTTATATCTTTCAAGTCCCATCTAAGAAATCGCTGCCTAGCCCAATAACAGGACTTTCTATGTATTCTTGTAGGAGTTTTATAGTTTTAGTGCTTACCTTGGGTGTATTTGACTCTTTGAGGTTTTTTTTTGTATATGATAGTAGGTAAGGGCCAAGGCTCATTTTATTTCAGGTGGATGTACAATTATTCCATCACCCTTTGTTGAAAAGACTATTCTTTTCCCACTGAAATACTCTCAATTGAAAAGGCTAGACTTTTGTTGAAAATCATTCAGCCATATATGTGTGGGAGTATTTCTGTTCTCTCTATTTTATTTCATTGATCGGTGTGTCTATTTGTATGCCAAAATACACCATCTTGATTACTGTAGCCTCATAATAAGTCTTAAAAGCAGATAGTGCAAAATTTTCCGTTTTCTTTCAAATTGCTGTTATTCTATCTCCTCTTGTTTCCCTCTTCTTCAAATATTGCTCAACCAGCTGGAGACCATAGCCCTGAATGCCTTGCTGGGAGTTTTCAAGCACTGCTAGGTACACAGCCTGGAAGTAGCCGTGGACTTTATGCTCCTGGGTGTAGATAGAAGCCAGGACAAGATGTGTGAGTCCAGTCAGCTTGGTGCTTAGAGGCCTTGTGCAGAGGAGTGCCACAGAGAACCAAACACAACAGCCCATTTGTAAAGCCGTCCATCATTGTCTTGGACTCTCAGCCTTGGCATTTTGCTACTTTGGGGTGGAAAGTGAAAAGAAAGGCTTCTCTGGCAAGATTAGAGAAGCAGTTCTCGTCCATTAGTGCTATGTCTCCTGCTACTCAGAAGTTATTTTATTTACGACCACTTTTGATTTCACATAATCAATCTTCAAACAGTGGTAGCTGCAGTGCAACACTTTTTTTTTTTTGCCTTGCTTGGAATACAATGGCCAGTGGTTTCATCCCAAGTATTCATAGTTTCCCCAATGATGGCTCCTGCCAACGCAGGAGATGCAGGTTCGATACTTGGGTTGGGAAGATCCCCTGGAGGAGGGCATGGCAACACACTCTGGTATATTCTTGCCTGTGAAATCCCATAGACAGAAGAGCCTGGTGGGTTATAGTCCGTGGGGTTGCAAAGAGTGAGACACTTTGTGGCTGAGCTCATTCAGTTCAGGTCAGTTGCTCAGTCGTGTCCGACTCTTTGCAACCCCATGAATCGCAGCATGCCAGGCCTCCCTGTCCATCACCAACTCCCGGAGTTCACTCACGTCCATCGAGTCGGTGATGCCATCCAGCCATCTCATCCTCTGTTGTCCCCTTTTCCTCCTGCCCCCAATTCTTCCCAGCATCAGAGCCTTTTCCAATGACTCAACTCTTCGCATGAGGTGGCCAAAGTACTGGAGTTTCAGCTTTAGCATCAGTCCTTCCAAAGAACACTCAGGGCTGATCTCCTTCAGAATGAACTGGTTGGATCTCCTTGCAGTCCAAGGGACTCTCAAGAGTCTTTTCCAACACCACAGTTCAAAAGCATCAATTCTTCGGTGCTCAGCTTTGTTCACAGTCCAACTCTAACATCCATACATGACCACTGGAAAAACCATAGCCTTGACTAGATGGACCTTAGTTGGCAAAGTAATGTCTCTGCTTTTGAATATGCTATCTCAGTTGGTCATAACTTTTCTTCCAAGGAGTAAGTGTCTTTTAATTTCATGGCTGCAGTCACCATCTGCAGTGATTTTGGAGCCCCCAAAATAAAGTCTGACACTGTTTCCACTGTTTCCCCATCTATTTCCCATGAAGTGATGGGACCAGATGCCATGATCTTTGACCTACCAATTTAAAAAAAGGAAAAAATGGAATTTATTCTGCCTTGTTGCTACAAGTCTGAATTCTTTGGCTTGCAGCTGTGTATTTCCAATCTCTGTTGACAGTCTTTCTTCTGTCTCTGTCTCTTCTCTTTTTAAAGGACACCAGCACCACTCAAGTGTGACTTTACAGCAATTGTATCCCCACGTAAGGTCACATGCACAGGGGTCAGGAGTGAGAGCTTGAACATGGCTTTCTGGGGACTTAACTCACAATAGTTTTCCTGTCCTAGAAAATTATTGCGAAATGTATTTATCGCATCCCAGCATTCCCCAAAGTCTTAATCATTCCAGCATCAACTTTAAGTCCAAAATATCCTTTATCATATAATATCATATAGTCATCTCAAAAAGTGTGGAATCCCATCTTTGATAGTATGTAAGTCAGGTATGGGTGAGACACTGGCTGTGATCTCCCTTGGGTCCAAAGTCCTGTGAAACCATACACAGACTTGATGTGTGCTCAGTCGCTCAGTCATATTCGACTCTCAACCCCATAGACTGCAGCCCGCCAGGCTCCTCTGTCCATGGCATTCTCCAGGCAAGAATACTGGAGCGAGTTGCCATTTCTTTCTCCAGGGGATCTTCCCCACCCAGGGATGGAACCTAGGTCTCCTGCATTTCCTGCATTGGCAGGCAGGTTCTTAACCACTGTGGCACCTGGGAAGCCCAATGAATTACACTGATTAATTTTTAAATGTTAAAAATCAAATCTTTGCATTCCTGAGATCACCCTAAAGTTTGTGGTTGATTTCACTTCCAAATATTTTTCCTGAGAATATTTCAATTATGTTCATGAGGGTTATTGCTCTGCAGTTTTCTAATTGTACCTTAGTCTGGTTTTGGTATCAGAGTAATGCTCATCTCACATGCTGAGTAGGGAGCTGTTCCAAAGGATTTGTGTGGGATTGGCATTATTTGTTTCTTAAAGTTTTGGTAGAAAATTCACCATCTGGGGCCTGTAGTTCTTTGTTAAAATGAGTTAACTACCAATTTTAATTATTATTTTTTAAAAGATAAAGGGCTTTTGAAGATTTCTAGTTACTTTGTGTATGTTTTGATAATTTGAATCTTTTATCAAACTATTTGTCCATTTGTCTGTTCTTTGCATCCCGTTTCTATTCAGCCCATCTACTCACCTTTCAACCTGCTGTTTCAAACTAGGGCCTAATAGGGTATGAATGGGCTTCCCTGGTGGCTCAGTGGTAAAGAATCTTTCTGCCAATGCAGGAGACGTGGGTTTGGTCTCTGTGTCAGGACGATCCCTCAAGAAGGAAATGGCAGCCCATTCCAGTATTCTTGCCTGGGAAATCCCATGGACAGGAAATCCCTTGTAGCCTGGTAGGCTATAGTCCTTGGGGTCACAAAGAGTTGAAAACAACTGAGTGACTTAACAACAACAGTAACAACAAGGGTATGAATATTAAGGTTTTTAGAATTTTACCTACTCACCTTCTTCCTCCCATAATATTGCTGAGCAAGCCAGGTTAGCTGCCCTATAAATTCCTGAAATCATGTCTCACTCTTCTCTTGGATTCTGTTTTCCAAAGATTTTAGCACAAGGTTTTATACCATCTTTGTTGAATTTCTGTTGATTTTTGGAGCCAGTTTTTTTATTTTTTTAATTAAAAATTTTTTATTTTGCTAGCTTTTCTGTAACATTACCTCACTTCATCAATATCCTACCTTAAGAATGTTCTGTTCTGGTATTTTTTCCTCTTTGGTGTGTTAGCCTTCCTGCTTCATCTAGGTTATAGACTAGAAGAGGACCAAGACGTCATTCTATGATTTCCATCTACTCCTCCCTATGACCCTGGAGGCCCAGTAGTACTCAGTGACTTGTAGGGTGTTGATTGATTGAAGTTATAAACTAAAAGATGAATCTCAGTTCATGATCTTTAGATTCTACTATAGTTTTTACAACACTCCCTTCCAAGGTTAAGGTTTTAGTGTTTTAAAGAGGTGCAAAAACATATGGTAAACAGACATTATATTTCATTATTTTCAGTTTTATTTCTGTTCCTATACCTTTCATCTTTTCCTATCGTAGTTGTTGGAAAAGGCAATTTCTTTCCCTATTGATTTGGTCCTTGTACATTTAGCAAGTATTGATCTCCCTGAACTCTTTGCTGCATTTCTAAGGCAGCAAAAGCTGAAGAGCTTTCTTTCATTTTATTCAAACAAGCGCTAACATACTAGTTACTCTACAGAAAACAGCTAGGGTTTTCCCAGCTCTGTAGTTTGCAATTACAATTTAGTTGCTTCTGCCATTGTTAAAGACAGCCTGTCCATCTTTCAGTTTTTTAAAACAGCATTTTTATTTACTAACTGATTGTCTACCAAGATGATTTGGTAGCCTAACATGCCTTTTTACTGTTGGAAAAATTAAGTAGAATTTCTTGTTTTAAAGTAGATTAAAAAAAATAGACATTCATTTAACATATATTTATGTACCATATAAGTAAAATTTAAATCTAGAATTTGATTGTTATTTGAATGATCAAGACAGGAAATGTACTTTAGTTCAAATATGGGTGAGAGTAATTCACACTCTAGAGTAGAATATTACTTAAGTTTACAGTTCTGAATTTTACTGCCTCATTTTCTCTCTTTTTTGATATAAGCTTGAGTGTGTTTCCCTGATTTTTCATTACTTCAGTTTTCTTGTTAATCAATTCTTGATGTTTACTCCAAGGAAACCTGGCAAAATTAGACTGAATATCATACTACTGTCAATATATTTAGTATATCTCAGTTATGTTCACCAGGAACTGTATATAGTCTAGCACTGTTTTTATTTGTTGCTGGGTGGTACAAAATTTACTTAACATCTGTGGAACTTAGTTACTTTAACTAGTAATACTTAATAAATGAAGAAATTGTATCAGGTGACTTTTGAAATTCCTTTAAATTATCTGATTCCAATTTTTATGTTTATGTAAATTATTACATAATTTTTATTTTGGAAAATAAACATCTGAACTCAAAAGATCTTAAAAGGCATAATTATGAGTGTATATATTATATATCATTGTTAAAATTTTGGGAACTTCAGTTCAGTCACTCAGTCATGTCCCACTCTTTGTGACCCCATGAATCGCAGCATGCTAGGCCTCCCTGTCCATCACCAACTTCCAGAGTCTACCGAAACCCATGTCCATCGAATTGGTGATGCCATCCAGCCATCTCATCCTGTCGTCCCCTTCTCCTCCTGCTCCCAATCTTTCCCAACATTAGGGTCTTTTCCAATGAGTCAACTCTTCACATGAGGTGGCCAAAGTATTGGAGTTTAAGCTTCAACATCAGTCCTTCCAATGAACACCCAGGACTGATCTCCTTTAGGATGGACTGGTTGGATCTTCTTGCAGTCCAAGGGACTATCAAGAGTCTTCTCCAACACCACAGTTCAAAAGCATCAATTCTTTAGCACTCAGCTTTCTTCACAAACCACCTCTCACATCCATATATGACCACTGGAAAAACCATAGCTTTGACTAGACGGACCTTTGTTGCAAAGTAATGTCTCTGCTTTTGAATATGCTATCTAGGTGGGTCATAACTTTCCTTCCAAGGAGTAAGTGTCTTTTAATTTCATGGCTGCAATCACCATCTTCTGGGAACTTCAGAGAATTTAAATAGTGACTCTTGGAGTCCAGGCATGATCAACCATGACAACCTTATTAAAGATCTTCTAGGAAATATTCTCCCAGTTACACCGTAGGAGGCAGTCATTTTATTGAGTATTTAAAAAATCAGCTCCAAATCCTGTGTTATAGCACTTTTCCGGAGGAGATGGAAAAAAGTAAGTTATGTCCATCTTGAACTCTCTCAGTTTCATGATGACCTGCTCTTCCTAGTCTTCCGTTACATAAGTTGTAAGTCTCTGTGTTGTTTGTGCATGTATAGGTGGTAACTGGAAAGTTTCCATAATCACCAGTGACTTGCCAAATGCCGGGACCAGTTCACAGATTTATATTATATTGTATGGACAACATAGAAGTTCAGCCCCCATATATCTTTATGGAACAGATGGAGCCCGATTTCAGGATGGTCATGAAGACACATTTACTGTGAGTAGCAAAACTGAGTAAAAGCTGATAACGTAAGGGATGCATCTAGTAGGTATTAATACTTTGGAGTGAATGCAGTCTGTCGAATTGGGTGCCTCTTATCATAACAACATGTGTCTTGCAGAAGCTCAGTCAAAAGTAATTTGTGGCTTTTTTTTTTTTTGCTTCAGATTGCACATAAGTAAACCTATGATACGGTAAGAGACAATAGCTAGAGAGAAATACTGGATGACCAGCATTTGTTGTTTCTATACTCATGGCCGTCAGGAGCAAGGGCTGTGCCTTTCTGTGTGAGGCTTTAACAGATAAGCCTAAAAGTCAAGGTCAAAAGGGAAAAATGATCAAATAAAGCACAGAAGTTGTCATCAAGTGATTAGGTCTTGGCTAGACCCACTGAGATCAAGATATAGGGAGAAACAGCAGTAGCAAAGATGCAGCAGGGGAGACCAGCAGTGGAACTGTTTTCATTTCAGCACTCATGTGGGCTCAGTAGTTTTGGCATGTGGGCTTAGTTGCCAAACAGCACCTGGCATCTTAGTTCCCCCACCAAAATCAAACCCACATTTCCTGTATTGAAAGGCAGATTCTCAACCACTAAACCTCCAGGGATGTCCCCTCCATTATGTTTTTTGTATGTTATTTTCATCCATCTCAAAATATTTTTAAATTTCCTTTGCAATTTCTTTGATTCATTCATTGCTGGAGTATGTAGTTTAATTTACATATATGTGGGGATTTTCCAGTTTTCTTCTTGTATTTATTTCTAGCTTCATTCCATTATAGTTAGAAAAGATACTCAATTGTCAAAGCCTACTTTGTGAAATAACATAATCTATCTTGGAGAATATTCTATGTGCATTTGAGAAAACTCTATATTACTATTTTTTTAAGTTATTTATTTTTAATTGAAGGAGAATTGCTTTACAGTATTGCATCGATTCTACCAACATCAGCATGAATCAGGCACAGTAAGACTGTGTATTCTTGCTTGTGGGAGTGGAACCTTCTGTCTGTTAGATCTAGTTTGTCTGTAATGTTGTTCAAGTCCTCTGTTTCCTTACTGATCTTCTGTTTAGTTGTTCTATAGTTATTCAGGGAGGGGAGTTATTCAAATAGTCTCTGACAATTTTTGTAGACTATTTCTTCATTCAGTTCTGTCCGTTTTTGCTTCATATATTTTGGCACTCTGTTATTAGGTGTGTAAATTTGTATAATCTAAGATCTTGTTGATTTATTATTGTATCAATATATAATATTGTAATATAAGGTTTTAAAAATGGATTTTATGAAATCATGCAGAAAGAAATTCCTGTGGTTCCTTTACAGATCACAGTTGGAGACATTGGGACACTCTTTAAGATCCGTGTTGGTCACACCAACTCCGGGCTTTCCCCTTCCTGGCACTGTAAAGAGGTACCCACACTTCCATCCTTTGCCAGATCCTTGTAAATCCTGCTTGGGAATCAGACTTTGTACTGTGAGCTGATGGAGTCAGATCTGGGCCTTTTAGTCAGTGTATTCCTCAAGGGAGCAGTATCATGTGCCATTAATAATTTAACACCCAATTAATTGAGAGAAGCACCTCAACAGTCCTCTCACCTCTTTGCAAAGAAAACACTTGGGACTCTGTAAAAACTCACACTGCTTCTTGATATGGTTGTGCACTAAGTCGCCTCTGTCATGTCCAACTTTGCGACCGTATGGTCTGTAACCTGTCAGGCTCCTTTGTCCATGAGATTTTCCAGGCAAGAATGCTGGAGCGGGTTGCCATGCCCTCCTCCAGGGGATCTTCCCCACCCAGGAACTGAACCCAGATCTCACATCTCCTGCATTGGCAGGTGGGTTCTTTACCACTAGCGCCACCTGGTTGTAATAGTGATGGAAACATAACTAGGTGGATGTTACCTGCTTCAGAAGAGTTGTAAAAATAGTTCATTTCCCTTGGTGAAATAATTATCTACTAGACTGGAATGCCACCCGTCAAATTTAGTCTACTCATGCTAAGTGACATAATCTTCCCTAAGTACTTTCAAGAACAAAAGAAGGCTTAAATTTTCTACATTGTTCAGAATTAAAAATTTTACTTATTCCAGTGACTGCAGAAATGCACCTCTTTAATACTGGAAGTCACACAACTTGTCATCCATTTTTATGTATGGTATCTACATCTTTTGTCATTTCAGAATAAATAATCTTTAAGCAAGTTCTCAAAAGGCAAAGAACATCCAGTCAAACCCCTGACATTCTTGGTAAACTTCTTCTACAGTTTTATAATATATGAGAAAGTTAATGAAAAATTCATGGAAGATGAGTAAATATCTTTTATTTTATTAGCATAAATATATATTTATTAATAATGCCATTCTTTTACATTAAAGACACAAAAGATCCTGAAGCAGAATGCAAAAATGAAATTTACTTTATGAAAACACAGAGTGTAGAAGTCAGATTTCAAAATTCAGGATTACTGCCTGGCTTCTATATAAGATACTTTTTAATGCTATTTAGAGCTTTTGAAGTATGGTATTCACATTAATATGTAAATAATTATATATGATAGTAATAATATTATCTTTTATTTTTCTCTCTTAGTGAGCTAAACTAATTTATGAAAGTGATCACTAACTCATTTGGTTAGTAACCAATAAGCAATATTATGTGGATTATGAAGCTGGGATGCTGAGACAGTGGTTAAGTGAACTGAAAAAGTTATTTAATATTGTCAAGGAAAAACAAAAGCGTTAGGCCGAAAGTTTTTAGTGTCTTTCTGTCTATGGCGATTCCTCTCTCATTGCAAGGCCACATGTTTGCCTGAGGTTTACCTCACCCGTCCTTCAGCACCAGTGAAGAGGAGATGTTCTTGATCCAAGGTCTTATCCTGAGTATATAACACCCTTACATAACTAGCAAATCGAGATGCTAGATAATAGGTAGAGGATTTTCTGTGGAATTTTTATAGTATGGTTTAGAAGTTTGAAATGTGAATTTTTAAGTAAGCTAACTTGTGCCTATAACTTGAAGGGATTTGAATGAAAACACAGAGCCCTTATAGCAATAATGATACATGTCCACAGTCCATAAAATAATCATGTTGCTTTTATGAACTTCATCTTGTTTCTTACAGTTTATTTAAGGAAGGTTAAAAAATAAAGCATTTCAAATGGCAATTTATTTTGTATTTCTCAAATGGTCTTCCTTGGACTGTAATTAAAAACCTGACCAAATAGTGGTGGCAGAAGGGAATGGATTCTGTTTTTGGGGAGCCTTGCTCAAAGTGTGGTGGGATTTTATGAATGCAGTTTTCTGGGGTTTACCAGGGCCCATGGAGACAGTAGATTTAGGAATCAACAATCTACCTTTATTACAACATGATTTTCTAAGCACAGTAAAGTTGAAAATCTCTGATTTAAGACATTTTAAAGATAGTAAGATTAATTTAACAGATAAAATAAGAGCTCATTGAAGCTTTTAAAAGAATAGTACCCTACTCATCAAAGGCTAGATTTTAGAATCAGAAAACATATTTCTACTTGTCAATGATTTGGGGCATTTGTCTGATCCTATCAGAATTTATTAACATCTTTGTTTAAGTCCAAGATAAAATATGGTATAGAAAGTGTTAGTCCCTCATTTGTGTCTGACTGTTTACTACCTCATTGACTGTAGCCTGCCGGCTCCTCTGTTCATGGAATTCTCCAGGCAAAAATAGTGGCATAAGTAGTCATTCCGTTCTCCAGGGGATCTTCCTGACCCAGGGGCTGAACCTGGGTCTCTTGTATTGCAGGCAGAGTCTTTACTGTCTGAGGCACCGGGGAAGCCCTAATACTGTGTAATAGGTACCCAAATAAAGAATGACACTTTTAATGTCTGTAATTGCTAGGAACCCAAAGAAGGAACTATATTGATCTGAATCTGTAGTGCATGAAATCTAAGCTCATGCTAGTGTTTAGAAAATCACTTTAAAATAAAAAAAGTCATTACTAAGAGATTGGAACAAGGAAGTAATAGATTTTTTAAAATTGTAATTATCTTTCCAAATAGGAAAATATGGATGACTCTTAGAAAATTTAGGAGGAAATTGGCATGTTTGGCATTTCAGAATAGAGAAATAAGAAATTGAAAAATTTCAAATTAGAGAAAAGAAGTGCCATTGTACTTGAGATAGCAATAGAAGAAATTAGCACTTTTCTTGTCAAGTGTTCAACAGCTTTTACTAAAAGAAAGTTGAAAGCCTTCTTCAGTGTCAGGCTTGGACACAAAATTGTATTTGACTCTCTGATAATGTATTACGTTCCTCAGAAGTCATGCTGTTTCTGTTATAGATAAAATTTTGGGACCTGAATGCTGGAAGACAGTTTCACATACCTGTTCAACGATGGTTGGCACGAGATCAAGAGGATGGGGAAATCTGTCGAGAATTTCCTGTTTTGAACAAGGGGCAGCCCATCCTTCCAGGTAGGGCAGATCCACTCCAGGTTGCACGAATAACACTTGCTTGCCTAAATGTTGAAGGACAGGGAAGCTCAACACATGTTGAGTAAATAAATAAGTGAATGATTAAGAAACTGCTTACTTCTCACAAATTGCCTCTGCAGGAATGACAGCTGCATCTAAATATTTTTTAGTTGTTTCATGTACTGGCATTCAGGAATATGTTCTTGTTAACAGTTAAGCCTGTAGGAAGGTCAGCTGAAATGCCTCTTAATCAAAAAAAGAAAATTTATTCTTAGAAGGTCATGAGAGAATTGAACGTCCAATGAAGTTATTCCTGGGCTGAAAACATACAAGTCAGTGTATGCTTTGCTTATCAGGCTCAGCCTTATTTTTGAAAATTTATCTATTTCATTTGAAAATGAAAACAGGACGGCTCAATGACTTTCTGAGCATTTGGCCAAAAGCAGGGGTGAGATCAGGACTTGTGTAAATGTGGATGAGAAATAGGATATGTTTAGAATTTGACAGTCGCCGCTCATGGCCACATGAATTCAGGGTGATTCTGTCCATAATATATGTTTGCTCTTGTGTCTGCTGGCTTCTGCTTTGGAGGAGAACAGGAAAAGGGAATTATTAGATGGGCAATTGATAAAAACAGATTTTTCTCCAGTTCAGAACATTGTCTGTTAAAAATATGATATCTTAATTTTCTAAAGAAATAAATGATAATAAGTATTATGTAAAGTTGAAGAAGAGCTCCACAATGTCATAGAAGCTAATACTATGTTTAGGTATATAATAACTTGGGCTTCCCTGGTGGTCAGGCAGTGAAGAATCTGTCTGCAATGTGGGAGACCTGGGTTTGATCCCTGGGTCAAAAAGATTCCCTGGAGAAGGGAATGGCAACTCACTCCAGTATTCTTGCCTGGAAAATTCTATGGACAGAGATGTTTGGTGGGTTCCAGTCCATGGGGTTGCAAAGAGTTGAACATGACTGAGGGAGTAACTCTTTTCACATAATAACTTGTGTAACTTGATAGAAAGCATGAGTTGCTTAAAAATTTGCAGAGACCAATAATTCCTTTGGGGTTTTTAAATATGGTGTAATGAACTATTGTGGATCACAATAAACTGTGGAAAATTCTGAAAGAGATGGGAATACCAGACCACCTAACTTGCCTCTTGAGAAATCTGTATGCAGGTCAGGAAGCAACAGTTAGGACTGGACATGGAACAACAGACTGGTTCCAAATAGGAAAAGGAGTCCGTCAAGGCTGTATATTGTCACCCTGCTTATTTAACTT
>SJYT01050248.1:347614-364332 GCA_006410635.1 Cephalophus harveyi | reverse complement strand
TTCTTTGGAAGGAATGATGCTAAAGCTGAAACTCCAGTACTTTGGCCACCTCATGCAAAGAGTTGACTCATTGGAAAAGACTCTGATGCTGGGAGGGACTGGGGGCAGGAGGAGAAGGGGACGACCGAGGATGAGATGGCTGGATGGCATCATGGACTCGATGGACATGAGTCTGAGTGAACTCCGAGAGATGGCAATGAACAGGGAGGCCTGGCGTCTGCAATTCACGGGGTCGCAAAGAGTTCGACACGACTGAGCGACTGAACTGAACTGAACTGAAGTGGCTCTGAGTAAGAGGCTCTGACCCTGTCTATGAAATGCACTTTCCATGGACATTCTGCAAGTCTCTCAACTAAGGTCTATAATTGGATTCACTGGAAAACAGTTCAGAGCAGCAGGTCAGCATTCCAAAGCTATATCAGTCCTAGCTCAGCATTTCTGTGAGCTGATGCTGATAATGATGAGAGTTGAAGGCCAAAGAGAATGGCATCTGTCTTACTGCGGCTCTTTCCAAAGCCACACTAACTGCAATGCTACCTTCTCCACCAACTGTATTTTGTGCAGATAACTTTGCAGGGTGGAGGGAAGCTAACATGGGTACCAGGTCAGAGCCCCTTCTCCTCATTGTCAGCAGAGTGACTGAACAGCAGCAGAGACAAGACTGATGCCTTGATTAATGAAGACAACACTGGTTAGTTAAGTTACATTGTTTTAAACTGAACTCCATGTAATTCAAATCAATGGACCATAAAAGCATTTCCGTCAATTCCCTTTGTGACATTACTTGATGAGTTAAACAATTTGTTTAGACGTAGGCAAAATCTCCAATTAAACAGTCCAGCAAGTAAAATAATTGGGGCATAAACAAGTACACTGAGTATAACAAACCCCAGTTGAAACATTTCAAGCATTTTAAAGGGAAACAGATTGTTCCAGCCAAACTGTCGGGAGCCAGCAGAGAGCCTCTGTGACCTCAGCAAGGGGCCCAATCAGAGCCCAGTCAGGATGGCAAGAAGGACTCGGGAGCAGATATCCACTCAAAAATGGATTGGTTCTGGTGGTTTAGTCACTAAGTCATGTCCAGTGCTTGCAATCTTGTTCCTTTGGACTGTAGCCTGCCAGGCTCCTCTGTCCATGGATCTTCCCAGGCAACAGTACTGGAGTGGGTTGCCATTTCCTCCTCCAGGGGAACTTCCCAACCCAGAGATCGAACCGGGGTTTCCTGAATTGGCAGGCTTTACCACTGAGCCACCAGGGAAGCCCTCAAAAGTGGATTATGGTGAGAAAAAAAAAAGTACTTTCCCTCAATATTAAACAGATGTCTGCACTGCAAGAGGACGACCTCTGTCTACCCTCCAATATCCTGGTCCCGTCTTTCCTGACAATACCAGGACTTCACGAATACCTGATAAACCTTCTCTCCACAGAGAGAAACAGAAGCAGAGAATTCCAAAGAGACTTCGCCATGAGGACTTTTGAGAGAGAACGCTCCAAGATCTTGGTATCAGAAAAGCACAATTTCTCCTGAAGGACTGCCTTACTGAACACAGGATCTCAAGCATCCCTCCTTCCTCTAAGGCCACAAGCTAGCTCCAAGTAAAGTCTCTGACCTCATGCTAACGAACATTAAGAGGACACAGAGTGTCTTTCAGCTGGATTATCTTACCTCCATTGTATTATCTCCCTCGCTTTTTAAAAATATCCTTACTCTTAAAATCTCTGTATGTTTCCCTCAATCATTTATTTTAGCTTTATATATACTACATGCTAATAAACCTTTCCGGGGTACAGTGGGTGTGAGACAGACATGATTCAAAATGATCAGAAGACACTGGAAAGTTTCAGTTGCCAGTAACAAAACAGAAGAGGCAGGGGTTCACATGGTCTCTCGTCCTTACCGTTGCTCGCAGGGCCTGGATAGCCTGATTTCGATGGAATCCCATGGAGGTAATGATAGCTACAGTTTCTTCCGGAGGTTGGTTATCCAATCCAGTAGCACCAAAAACAGAGGCCCCAGCAGAAGCTGCTCCTCCATAACCAGGCATGGTCAGCGGTTCAGCAAAATCTGGAGAAAAGAATCACACTCAGGCCCTTTCCTTTTTCGGGTCTTGAAATAAACAACCCTCTAGAGCTAACAAGTAAAAATACCTAAAGTTACAATAATCAAGACAGTCTAAAACTGGCATAAGAACAAACATATAGATCAATAGCCTAATAGAATAGAATTCAGAGTTCAGATATAACCCTACATATCAATGGTCAACTGATTTTCAACAAGGGTACTGAGACCATTCAGTGGTGAAAGGACGGTATTTTCAACAAATGGTGCTGGGACAACTACATATCCACATGCAAAAGAATAAATTTGGATCCCTACCTCACATCATATGCAAAAATTAACTCCAGATGGATCACTGGCCTAAATGTAAAAGCTAAAACTACAAAACTCTCAAAAGAAAGCATGTAAGAAAATATTTGTAAACTTTGGGTTAGGCAATGGTTTTCTAGATACAACACCGAAAGCACAAAGTGACAAAAGAAAAAAAATAGACAAAAGGATACTATCAAGAAAGTGAAAAGATAGCCCATACAACAGAAGAACATATTTGTAAACCATATATCCCATAAGGTAACTGTATCCAGAGCTCTTCGAACTCAAAAATACAAAGACAACTAACCTCATTAAAAACAGGCAAAGCATATGAATAGATATTTCTCCAAAGATACGTAATTGGTCAATATGCATATGAAAAGGCATTCATCATTAGCCATTAGGGAAATGCAAATCAAAACCACAATGAGATTTAACAAGGGTTGATGAGGATGTAGGAAAACTGGAGCCCTCATACATTGCTAGTGGGGATGTTATACAGTCACTGTTAAAAAACAATTCGGTAGCTTCTAAGAGAGTTAAATATGGAGTTACTATATGACAGAGAAATTACATTCACGAGAAATGAAAACACGTCCATATAAAAATTTGTACATGGGGACTTCCCTGATTGTCTGGTGGCTGAGAATCTGCCTGTCAATGGAGAGGACACAGGTTCAATCCCTGGTAGGGGGTGATCCCACATGCTTCATAGCAAGTAAGCCCTTGCACCACCACTACTGAGCCCATGTGCTGCAACTACTGAAGCCGCTGCACTTGAGCCTGTCTGCCACAATGAAGCCACAAAGAGACGCCGCCGCACACACTGAGAAGCCCGTGAACCACAGTGAAGGGTAGCCCTCGCTCGCTGCAGCTAGAGAAAGCCCACACACAGCAACAAAGACCCAGTGAAGCCAAAAATAAAATAAATTTTTAAAATATATTTCTAAAAAAACTTTGTACACAAAATGTTTATAGTGGCATTATTCATAATAGCCAAAAAGTGGAAACCCAAATATCAATCGATGAAAGGATAAATAAAACATAGTATGCCCATACAACAGACTATTATTCAACCATAAAAAGAAATAAAGTACCAATACATGCCACAACATAAATGAACCTTGAAAGCATGATGCTAAGTGATAGAAACCAGAAACAAAAGATCTCACATTGCATGATTCCATTTTATATGAAACATCCAGAACAGACAAATCCACAGAGCCAGAAAGAATGCTGACTAGTGATTGCCAGGGGCTGGGAAGAACAGGGAAAATGGAAAGTGACTTCTATTATCTACAGAATTTCTTTTTGGATGGTTGCAAAACTTTGTGAATTTACTAAAAAACCACTGTAATATACACTTTTTATCTGGGGAAATTCTTTTTCCTCTTTATTTTTTAAATTCTGAAAGTATGATAACACATTTATAGGAGACTTGGAAAACATAGAACAAAGTTACATATAGTTCCACTATACATTACAATTATTTTTTTAAGTAGATAAATTAAGATTTTTAGTTGGAGTTTCAACATCAAGCTCAAAAATTAACAGAATAGACAGAAAAGTAGAAGGATATAGTAGACCTGAAAAGCACTATGAACAAATTCAAAATAATTAAGATTTATACAAGTTAAATCAATACTTTAAATGAGGGAATTATATGGTATGTGAATTATACCTTAATAAAGTAGATAAAAGTTAATGCTAACTAAACAGCCCCTATTTCTTCAGGCACATTCTTTTATCTCAAGTTCTCATCATTTCTTAGCTAGAAGTATATTGCACATCTTTCCAATTTTTTTTTTTTTTTTGCGACTGAATTATACATTTTAAAAGGGTTAATTCTCTCTCAACAAAGCTATCATTTAAAAGAGGAAAGCAAAGACTGTGACTTTGCTACACAGGCAAAATAACCATCCTCTCCCATCCACTCCGTGCAGCAGATTATGAGCTGATAAATCATTTTCTGGGACACACCCTGAGGACATAGAAGGACCAAGGCTTAACATCACTGAGGGCCAATCATGTCAGACTCCAAAGCCATCCCATCTTCTGACCACCTACCTGGCTCTTCCATGTGAACAACGATCCAGTTGAAGGCCACCTCGGCTCCCATATTTCCAGTAAAATACACAGCCTTCCGACACGCTTCTAGAGGGAAGCCCATCTCAGCCAGCTGCATCACCGAAGACTCATCAATATCTGATGCTACAGAGCACACAGGATAGTCTGGTGTAAAAAGTCAACCCTATTTCTTCTTGTCTTAGCTTCTCTTCACCCCTTATCCACATGCTACCCAAAGAAGGTGCTATTTTGTTTAATGTTTAGATGGTGGTTTAACTGTGTTTTGTTTTAAGCCATCCAAATATTAAGCTATTTGAGCTGAGTTTTTATCTTTGACCTAAATAGGAACCATGGTAATTACCTGAACAATCCAAGCACTGAAAAACAACTCCCTAATTTCCTGTGGGGAGATCTAGTGTATTCCCAGAACCATTTCAGTCTCTTGCATCACTCTCAAGACCACTACAGCAGGCTCTCTTAGGACTGGAATTGGAAGAGAAAGCATTCTCTACAGGCCAAAAAGCTTATTCCTTAAGCCTCACAGAAAGTTATACCAGGTCTTTAGATATATCAGCAATCAAAGGATGCAATCACTCTGAGAAATGGAGAGCCCGACATTAAGATAGAAGGAAAATTTTTTAACTGTATACACTTAAGATATTAAAAAGGATTGCTTTACAAACATAACTTTGGCTTAGATGCAGGTTTTCTTTCTTTTCACAATAACACATAGATATGGGTAGAGAGGGCTTCCCTGGAGGCATAGACGGGAAAGAATCTACCTGCGATGCAGGAGACCTGTGTTCAATCCCTGGGTCGGGAAGAGGCCCTAGAGTAGGAAATGGCAACCCACTCCAATATTCCTGCCTGGAAAATCCCATGGACAGAGGAGCCTGGTGGCCTATAGTCCATGGGGTCACAAGAGTTGGACACGACTTAGTGACTAAACCATGGGTAGAGAGGTGTGTAAACACACACCTATACATACACATGTCTATAGGTTTGTATGTATATTCATTCATACACATACATGTACATGGGTGTGTATGTATGTCAATGTGTGTGTACACATACCACCTACACGAGGCTCTCAAATTACACCAAAGGCTGAGAGGGAACTGGAGCACAAAATATCCCCCTTTTGTTTTCCATGCCCTGAGGTCTATAATCTACTGAAAACTCTGCCAGAGGCAGCTAACAGTAAAACTGAGGAACAGAAATATCTGTTCTACAGAAATTATGCTGAAAATGTATTTACCAAAGTTCTATCTCACAATGAGGATACACGGAACATCCTATCAAGATAAAATTTTAAGAAAGCAATGATATAGGACAACAGTGATTCCTCAATTGTGTTCAAGAGAATCCTAGTGTTCTAAGAGAGATGAACCACAAAATTAATGAACCACAAAACAAAGGGCTCCCATGGTCAAATAAGTTTTTTAAACCTACATTCTCTGTTCTCCCTAGAAATTCACAGTGTGCATTAAGGGAGTGAAAATTCTAAAGTCCTATAATAAAGACTCCTGTAGTAGGTTTGGATTGACATGTACATGCAACAGTATACACAATAGATAACCAACAAGGACCTACTGTATAGGAAAGGGAACTATAATCAATATTTTATAATAACCTAGAAAAATCTGAAAAAAACAGACATACATATGTATAACAGAATCACTGTGCTATATACCTGAAACTAATATGACATTGTAAATCAGTGACACTTCAAATAAAATTTTTTAAATATTTTAAAAGCTTAGTAATTAAAAAAAGGATTCCTCTGAGCAGAAACTATGAAACTCTTTCAGAGAATACTTTTCAACACCTTGTGAAAGACTCTGTTCTCTAGAATGCAGTTAAGTAATGCAGCTTAATAAGTGTATGCATTTATGTAGCAGCATATTAAATTGAAAATGTCTAATTCCATTTTGGGGAAAATAGAGTGAACCAGGCATAGGTAAAGAATAGCAGAAGGACAGATGCCAAATGTTAATACTGGTTATAGATGGGTGGTGAAACCAGAGATGACTCATCACTACTATGTAATTTCTACATATCTTTTCATTTATAGTAAGAATATAATCAAAGTTACTCCTTTTAAATGTCTGCTGACTGTGAGCTGAACTGCTAAAATTTGGATCCCTATCCCACATCATATGCAAAAATTAACTCCAGATATATCACTGACCTAAATGTAAAAGCTAAAACTACAAAACTCTTAAAAGAAAACATATAAGAAAATCTTTGTAATTAACCCCAGATAATGTTGTTTTCTCCTGGTGAATACAGCAGGCTTAGATCAGGAGGAAAATGGACAACTGCTGACTGTGAGCTGCTCACAGTCAGACTCCTCTGATACAGTTCCAGCCACCCTTCACCTCCCCTGGAGCAAGATCCTGCAGACTGGCTCTCTGCAGGGTTGGGACAGCCAGCAAACTCCTCACACTCCAGACGAGGTCAAGTGACATGAAAGCATGCCTGACGCCTAGCTCTGGCTCTGGTCCTAGCTCTTAGGTCTCTGAACTTTCCTGGGTATCACTTTTATCCTCTGTATAAAGGTCACCTGCTCTGCCCATCTTACTTGACAATCAAATAAGAAGCTGGACTTTAAATTATTATAATAGTACATTTATACACAGTTAAAAGAATTTATGGAGTCATAAACTCAACAATGACTCATGGTAACCATTCAAAAATACTGTCATCATTACAATCAGATTATTTGCAGAGGCAATGGTTTGCCCATGACCCTTGCTGCCCCTAACAGCCTCTTCAGCAACCAGCAAATCAAAATTGACCCAAGAAGGCAAGCATGGAGGTCTAAGTCACATGATCAATCACATAAAGTGTTTTCTGGCAAAGTAAAACACTTAAACTTCTAAATTAACAATAGTGTCTCTGGCAAGGCTTTGTAGACAAAAAGATTCAGAGTATTTTGTGTTAACATACTCCTTCTTCCTCCTAATTAATATCTAAATATTGACTATAAAATAGTTTGCTTTTTTTCATGTTCTTTAGAAATTCAAAAGTATCAACTCAACTCACCCAGGATTAAGGAACTAAATGACTACAAAATTAACAATCCTATGACACTGACACCCTTAAGAGTGTTAATTAATACTACCATGTCCTGTCATGTGAGATGTGAGAGTTGGACTGTGAAGAAGGCTGAGCACCGAAGAATTGATGCTTTTGAACTGTGGTGTTGGAGAAGGCTCTTGAGAGTCCCTTGGACTGCAAGGAGATCCAACCCGTCCATTCTGAAGGAGATCAACCCTGGGATTTCTTTGGAAGGAATACACTAAAGCTGAAACTCCAGTAGTTTGGCCACCTCATGTGAAGAGTTGACTCATTGGAAAAGACTTTGATGCTGGGAGGGATTGGGGGCAGGAGGAGAAGGGGACGACCGAGGATGAGCTGGCTGGAGGGCATCACTGACGCGATGGACGCGAGTCTGAGTGAACTCCGGGAGTTGGTGGTGGACAGGGAGGCCTGGCGTGCTGCCATTCATGGGGTCGCAAAGAGTCGGACACGACTGAGCGACTGAACTGAACCATGTCCTGTCAACCGTGTATCTTCGTTATGTGCCCTGAAGAAGTGGACAAAGTGACAGGTCACTGTGCTATCACTGCAGCAAGAGACCTACTCATGTGGCCGGGGAGGGAAGAAATGGCATCAGTATCCCCCATTCACATATGAGGAAACTGAGGCTCAGAGAAGTCAATGATTCTAGGTCAGGTCACACAGCCACAAATGGCAAAGCCAAGATTCCAACTCAGGGCTGGCTGGCTCTCACCGTGAAGTTCTCTCTCCCAAAACACAGGGCCATCTATTCACCACACTACTGGTTTAGATTTGCTGTGACCTCAACTTGCAGACCAAGGTTTACTCCCACCCGGGAAAAGCTGCACACACACATGTATAGAACAACGCCCGTTACTGAACCCCCACAGCTAAATGTGTTATACCAGTAACAATGGTAGGACAGTGAGAAAAAACATAAAAGATACATACGGTCTATCAGTTGGGTCATCAGCCGATCTGGAAATCAAAGGAGAGGGCAGGAAGTGAGACCCAACCATGGCAAAGAGTTCTAGAGAAAGAAAAAGAGTTAACCCGAGCACTCCCTCACCCCCACCCATTAAGACCCCACACTGTTGTCAGCCCCCTGGTCCTCCATGCAGACCAGCCAACCCGACATAAAGTCATCCCAGGAAGGAGGGAGAATACCCAGTTTCAGGCATTTAGAGTAGATAAAACATGATGCTCTGCTGATCATCTTAAGGAACTAAATAATTTCCTTCCCTGTACTTCTAAGAACTCCATATAATTACAATCCAAGAACTCTGTTATAAACGTCAGAAAAAGCAGAAGCGATGCTAATAAGCCATCTTGCAGTTCTCTGACACTCTGAGGACTGATCTTTTTAGAATTCCTTTAATGAACCACCTCTACCACATAGCCTGGATCACCCCACCTACAGACCCCTTCCCTGCTCTCCACCCTCTGCAATTTAGCACTGGACTCAGCGTTAGAGAAGAATGTAACACAGGTGCCAATCTTGACTCCTCTCTCGCTCCTCCCAGATTCACTTTATACCCCAACAGGGTCACCAATAATGGTCACTGCTCAGCTGACCGCCACCCTGTGGGGCAGGCGCCCTAAGCACTCTGGCACTATTAGCTCATGTACCCAATTAACCCATTAGGAAGGCGAACAGCAAACACGTGGGCTAACAAAGCCAGAATGAAAGTGATTTCACCAGAACAACTGAACTAATAACGAAGCCAAGATCTCTCCATGCTGTTCTTGGACTCACAAAGGCAATGATTTTTCACATGTACTTTTCTCTTAAAAAGTATTCTTCACAAGGACCACTTTAAGGTTCAGAGAGAGTAAGAGAAGCTCAAACTGTTCTCTTGCTATGAAGCAGTAATGAAGCTGGAGAGGTGAGAGGTGGGCAAGATTTTTAAAACCAACACACACTGTTCAATTTCCCTTTCTGGTTCTCCAAAGATATTCCAAGAAGGACGCAGCTCCCCTAGACTAAAAGCCCACTGTAAACACGCTCCTCTCCCCACAGGCTTATCCGAGAAGGGAGGAGGGAGGCAAAGGCAGGGGCAGGGTAAGCCAAAAACCTCCTGGAGACCTTGCATTTGGTTCACCCATGTTGGGGCTGTGCCTCTTCCTGTGACTGTTAATATTGTAAGCTCAGGGTTTGCAGCCAGGCTTCAGTTCTGTATGTCTATGGTGGGTTACAACACAGGAAAGCACCGCAGGACAACAGAGTGGGGGAGGAAAAGGGACTCTTCCAGCAGAGGAGCGGGAAGGTGTTGAGAAGGTCCTCCTGGCAGAAGACGGTACCTTTAGAGTCATCAGGAATCACTATGGGGGGGCTGATGTCTGGAAGTTCCTCCTCTCCTGGCTGCAACCCCCTGGCTCGGAGATGGTTGATATCAAGTAGGTCTGGCATATCAATAGAAACATCTGCAAAATGAGAGAGATTATACTCACTGGACTCTCCAAATAACCACAATCACCCCCTCAATCTAGCACCACTAACTAGGTACACGTCTAGGCAGAGCCATGGGGTGCGTTATAGTTCCTGGGAGTAAGTCACAGGACCAGAAAACTGACTAAGGCTGATTAGAGTTTACTGTAGAACCGGGGGAAACACAGATGCAGGATTTCATACTGAACAACATGAGGGAAGTCAGAGGTCGAAAACTGGGAGCCCTTACAACATCTGTAGACACTTTCTGTTGGCTGTTTTTAAAATGTCAGCAACACATTCCAGTTTTTAAATCAAAAATTTTAATTCAAAACTCCAGACTTCCAACTCATTTTGAAAAAAAAAAAAAGCTGTAGCAGAGTCTCATGTGATAACAACTGCCTGGGGCTGATTCTCAGCTTTCACTCCAAGGTAATGTACCCTCCGTGTCTGTCTGCCACAGACCTCACCACTCCCTCTGGCCCCCATGATCCTGAGCATCACATGTGTGCTATTCTGATTCTTATTATAGGGAAATGTTTTCCTAATCCACGTCTTCATCCAAAATGGGAATACTCAAGAACGGACAAGACAGCTATAGCTGTGTTTCTTATACCCAGCCTACTTCTGTCATTTACATTATCACTCTGTCCTCATTAGGCATTTCAGTTTACAGCCCATAGTTTATGCCTTTTCTCTGATCACCATGGGTACTGTGATTATTCTACCGAAGGTAATAAAAACTGAAGCTTTAAAGAAATTAATTGAACTTCAAGTGTATTCATCTTGAGGCATACTTTTCTTAACTTCTCAGCTCAGTTGTCATTATGTTGACTTATTCAAATACAAAATATATGTATGAGTCTAACAGCCTGTTGCAAATTTGTACTGCACACAGTCAGATATGGTAATAATGGAAAATGGGTTCAAATATTGGTGCAGGATATCTCTCTCAGGCTAGCAAACAGAATCTGAAAACATCATCCCCAAAACCAGCTACAATGTTAGGTGTGTAAGTCCTACTTTAAAACAACCACCCAAAGAAAAGGCTTAGTTTAAAAAAAATTTTTTTAATCTCAGCAAACAGCAAAATAAAACACCATGTCTGACCAACAAAATCAAAACAAACGTTCCTCAACAGAAAATTTCAGGCTCATTAAAGAAAGCTTTGAGACTGCTTTAAATTCAGCAAGACTATGAAATCTGATCTGAATTTGGCATCCTTTACCAAAATTCCAAGGACAAAGAAAATAAAACTGCTTCCAAAGCAGTTCAAAGCCTTTAGAAGAAGTCAGTTTTCTCTCTGGGGTACATCTTGGGTCCAAGGAGGAAAGGCTGAGTGATGAGCAACCTGCCCTTGGCCCTCCTCCCTGCCCACAAAATTATTCAACCAGGAAAAGAGGAATGAGCTGCAGGCTCACAGGCTGCATAATGCCACGTGGAGATCAGTGCTATGCTAACTGCTAGTGCCAGAGGTTTCTGGGAAATCACTCCTGCAGATTTTACATTCTTTTTACTTATCCCCTTCAGATGAGCAGATGAGTTCTTAAATTAACCAACCTAGGACTGACTGACGTTTTTTAAGTGCTCAAAAACATTGACACTAAAAGACTGGCAAGCGGTCTGAGATTCTTGCTTGAGAATTCAGAGGTTAAAACTGTATGGACTTCCACGGCCCTGAGGACAGCCTAGGAACACATTCATATCTGATTGAGATGGTAGAGAAAATGTTCTTACTCATTGTCTGGAAAGATAACCTCTAACAGTGGTCAAGGGCCTTTAAGATTAGAAAGAAGCCCAATTCGGCCACATCCCTTTTTCTTTTTAATGCAACTGACTGTACTTATGTTATTATTAATAAAATTCATATGATTTAAACAAATGTCATTAGCCATACCCGCCTGCTTTAGAGGTCAAGGAGAGATGCTAAGAAGAGTATTGATACATCTTTACTTACTAGCACCTCCAAGCATGGCTTTTGGACCAGTAGCATTAGCAGCATCAGCATCACCTGGGCACATGTTAGAATATAGAGCCCTGGCCCCATCCCAGACCTGCTGAATCAGCACCTACATTTTACCAAGATCACGTTATAGTTTGGGAGGCATGATTTGAAATTGTGAGGCTCCTGTTTTCACGCTTAGATTCTGGCCATTTTAGAAGCCATTATTAGAGAGGTAGGCAAGCAAGTGGCAATTTGTGTTTATTTACTTTTTTTTAACAGCCACCAATGCTTATCATATCTTTCAAAAGAAAAAGGTGGGAATCATGGAAAAAGAATGAAATGAGACCATTTTTGGCAGCCAACCGCATGGGCTCTTTCACATGCCATGTTATTTAAATAGCTAATTTAATGTTTTAAGCAAAAGCATGCAAAAGATACCTACCAAATTTTTTGGGAACCCAGTCAAGACCAAAAGTGAACTTCTTTATCTGCACTACCAAGTATTCAGGGAATGAGGCAAAGCGAGATGTTCTGGGAAACACAAGGGGATTAGATCAATGAAACAGGCAATAAGAATTATGGATACAGTTCATGAAGCATCATAAGCTGTGTCTGAGGCACACTCAGGAGTCCCAAGGCCTGCAGTGAAGAGGAGGGATGCACACGTGAGCAGACACACACACACAGGAGTGGACACACACACATACCACCTCACCACTCATCCTGGCCTTTCTATGAGAGGACAATGTTTAACATAGGACAAGGTTGTCCCCAAGGATGATTTTGGACACCCTGCGAAATTACTGCTTTTACTTTGCTGTGGCATTTTGTATTTCTGAAAAGTGGTTTTCAACTATAAATGTTTGTGTTTTTCTAAAACCCTTGGTAGTGTCACACATATTTGCAGATGCATGGGGGCACCTTGCATTGTGTTTGTATATGAAGTTTGAAAAAGCTCCCTGAGCAATCCTGACACACCCCCAATTTGCTCTGACCACAAGTCTCTATCTTGTAGCACAGAGTTGGCATCAGGAGGTTATATCGGAACTTTGGTTGAGGCTGACTACTGGAAATGCCAGGGCCTCATTAAAATACTACCGCACCTAAAATCTATGGCCACATGGATCCTAAAGGGGCGGTGTGGGTGGGTGGGTGTGTGGATGTGTGGGTGTGTGGGTGTGTGTGTGTGTATACTATGAGGTATCTAAAATATCTAAATCTGGGCCTTCAATTTTTAAAGTTAATATATATGGTTAATGCCTTAAGTTTCCTTTCAAACTTTCATGAATGCTGAATTGCCTAGACTTGCCTTTGATGATTTTATGCACAAACTATTCAACTAATACATCAAATACATGCCCCGGTTTCAACTCATTCTCTCCACATTTATTATCTTGTTTATAAAAACCATTTCTACTCAAGTGTCAATCTGAGTACAGTAAGGTATATAGAAAAAACTCAGATTTAAACAGATACGATAGGTACCTTTTAAGATAAAAGATTCTAGGACATGTTTCCTACAAACTCCACTTTTCAAATCTATGTGGAATGCATCCTCCTAGAACTCAGAAATCCAATACAAATGCACTGCTGCCCCCTAGTGTAGAAGAAAAGCCACAGTTCAGGGACAGAGAATTGTCCAAAAAGTGTCAGAAGACTTGGATGCTACTTAATTCACTCAAAATCTAACCCTCCTTGAGGCTTCACATTTAAAAAATGGGTTTACTAGTAATATCTGCCTGCCAGGGCTGTGCCGCGGTCATGAAGTGTCATGAAACCACCTGGCACACTAGAATGTGCTGTGTTCAGCCAAGGAGTTAGCATGATGATCTTGTCATGCGAGAGCTAGAATCATAGGACCAAGGACACTGAGCTGATTTGTCACTGACCTGTATTTTGCCCCAAGCAGGTCACTTAACCACTCTGGATCTCAAATTCCCCATCACAAGGAAGGTAGCAGGGTACAGGCAATGAGGGAGTTTCTCAAAAAATAAGAGCTTAACTATCCTAAGGAGCTGATCTATTAGCCTAGCTCACTCTCCAGAAATTATATATTATCTCTAATTAGGTTTTTCTGTCTTCTGAGAAGCAGTATTAATATCATTCTTAAATATAGCCAAGTCCTCAATTTCACCAAAAAACAAAAAACACCATCTGATATTTTCAATGACTATAAAAGTGTCACCTCTCTGACCCCTTCCTCTAACCACATAAATTTAAAATCTGGAAAATATATAACAATGAAATCAACCAAAAGTCATCAATGATTTCCAGACTGTGGTTCAGGATCCCAGAGATTCCTGAAGTTGCTCTGTGATCAGTATCTGGGTGAGGAATCAGCTGGTAATATCCCATGGAGTGGGAGGCAGTAGAGGGAACTCAAGGCTGATAATTTAACGCATCACTTTGTTGTGGGGCTTCCCTGGTGGCTCAGAGGTTAAAGCGTCTGCCTCCAATGTGGGAGACCCGGGTTCGATCCCTGGGTCGGGAAGATCCCCTGGAGAAGGAAATGGCAATCCACTCCAGTATTCTTGCCTGGAGAATCCCATGGACAGAGAAGCCTAGTAGGTTACAGTCCACGGGGTCGCAAAGAGTCGGACACGACTGAGTGACTTCACCTTCACCTTGTTGTGGGTAGCTACCAACCTAAGAGTACCAGAAAGCAGGTTAAATGATGCCCACATTGTATTTTTCCTGTTGGTTAAACATTCCTTATTAACTTCTGTATATAGGGTCTCAACTTGAATCACACATTCAGTAACTGCTTAATATAAATGTGTTCAAGTCAACCTCAAAACTAACACTTGGCATTCATTAATTGCAGGTTTGGGACATCAAGTTTGTTGTTAAATCTGGTAAGTTTATAAATTATGCACCAGTTACTCTTCTATTCCTAAAATTAATTCCTGGAATTAAAATTTTTCTTGGAAAGTTATATACTTAATAAAGTCCACTGAAATATAAATTATTCAAAAAGGTCTAGATAGACACTGAATAAATTCACCTCAAAGAACTGTTACAGGAACTGAATTAGGACTAAAGAGCTTAGAACAGTGACTGACAACAGTACGGCATTACCTATCAACAACTCATTACCCTATTTAATATGCAACGACTGCTCACTGGTTACAAATTCAGGCAAAAACATTATGAAAACCTTACTAAGAAAAATATATTGATATATAAACTGTCTCTCTGAATTTATTAACACTATTGAAAACCTGGTGACTAAAAAAAATTCTATCATTTCCATTAAATACATTGAAAACATAGTTAATCAACCACATAATTCACCAAATCATAATTAAAAACATAATTAATCAATACAAACTGTATAATCCAAGGTAAAAAAAGATAAAAGTAATGTAATAACTTCAGTCGTGTCCTACTCTGTGCGACCCCATAGACGGCAGCCCACCAGGCTCCCCCGTCCCTGGGATTCTCCAGGCAAGAACACTGGAGTGGGTTGCCGTTTACAGTGTATATTTACTCCACCAGGCACTATGCAAAGCATTTTATGCTTGATCCTCACCTCAACCCTATAAAGTTCTATTATTATCCCCAGTTTACATATAAGGAAACTGAAGTTTATGGAAGTGAGGTCACTTGGCCAAGGTCACATACCAGTAAGTTCTACACTGAGGATTCAAACGCTGCCAGTCCACCTAAAGCCCATGCTCTGAGCCCCATACCGTTCCTTTCTGTTCATGAATGATAAAGGTTAAAACGAAATCTGTCCCTATCAACCTTTAATCTGTGTGCTCCTTGAGGGGAGGGACTCCATCTCGTTCAGTTCATTGCTCAAGATACACTAGGTGAGCAATAATATTTGCTGGGTGAATAAAATTTCCAAACACATATTCTTCCCAGTCACTGTCTGTTCAGGACCAAAAAGGGAAGGCTGTTTATGTGTGGTCCATACTGACCCAAGATCTACCAAGAGGACATCTTTTGTCTCTTCCTGGCCTTTTGGGCTCTGGGTCTAACACAAGAAAAATTTAAGGCCCTAAAGTAACCATAATAAAGAGATCATGTCTATATTGCTGGAAATAACAGAAAGAAAAAAAGATATTTTAGGAATTCACTGAACTAATTCCCCAAAAACTATTATTTGAAACGTAAGGTATAATAAAGAAAAAACAACACTATAAGGATTATAAAGATACAAGCATAAGCAAGCAGGAAAGGAATATGGGCAGTATACAACACAGGATTAAGAGTTTAAACTTCAAATGAATGAATTCCAAGTCTGTCACTTAGTGGCCATTATTAATATTTCCTTTACTTCCTCATCTGTAAAATGGGGACACTAAAGTGCCTATGCCACAGTGGTACTAGGGTGATTAAGCAATATTTGATGGGATGCATTTAGCATATAACATGGAATAATATTGATAAATGTGCCATAATGGTAGTTGCTTTATCACCCTAGAACACTGCTTTTTCCTTTCCCACAAGACCAGTTTTCAATTACCAACAATTGTGATACATCCAGTAATAACTTTCTTTCATATGCATTAAACCAAAAGATGTATGTAAACATACATACACACATGTGCATGTAAAAGAGAAAAAGAAGAAACATGTTCAATCAGTTCAGTTCAGTTCAGTCGCTCAGTCGTGTCCGACTCTTTGCGACCCCATGAATCGCAGCACGCCAGGCCTCCCTGTTCATCACCATCTCTCGGAGTTCACTCAGACTCACATCCATCGAGTCAGTGATGCCATCCAGCCATCTCATCCTCGGTCGTCCCCTTCTCCTCCTGCCCCCAATCCCTCCCAGCATCAGAGTCTTTTCCAATGAGTCAACTCTTCGCATGAGGTGGCCAAAGTACTGGAGT
>SJYT01050248.1:317740-346148 GCA_006410635.1 Cephalophus harveyi | reverse complement strand
CAGTCACATGCACAACTGGGTATTGTTTTCGCTTTGGCTCCATCCCTTCATTCTTTCTGGACTTATTGCTCCACTGATCTCCAGTAGCATATTGGGCACCTAATGACCTGGGGAGTTCCTCTTTTGATATCCTATCATTTTGCCTGTTCATACTGTTCATGGGGTTCTCAAGGCAAGAATACTGAAGTGGCTTGCCATTCCCTTCTCCAGTGGACCTAGCTACTGTTAAGGATCAGAGAAGGTAGAAACCCCTCTGCCTACAACTAAATATTTTATGGGTCAGCAACCATCATTCCTCCACTCAGATGTAAGAAGGAACTGGTTGCTGACTTTGCCCCAGGTTAGAGCACAAGCTGGGAAGTGGACACAGGAGAAGAATCCAGATCTCCTGACCACCAGCCCAAGGGTAACAGATTGTCTCTGCGGAAGGCTAACGCTTCCCAGCTCCACTTTAAAGATGCTCCTTTTCCTACTGATAAGATGCCTTCCCCACAGGCCTAGAGAGTAGGCCACACCCTGTACTTGCAAGACTCTGAAGGGCAGAAAAGGGGGACCAGGCAGACCAGCCAGTGAAGACCTTTCTGCAACTCACACCTGATGCTGGGGACTTTCTAGGCCGCCAGGCTCCTGATCACTTCCACCTCCCATACAGAGTCAGAGTTAAAGTACAAAGAGAAAAGGATAAATGTTTGTGGAATCTTCAGCCTACTGTCAATAAGAAAGAAAGAAAAAAAGTTAAAAAAAAATCACACAGTACATCTTAAACTCACAAAACGTTATGTGAATTATACTTCAATAAAGTTGAGAGCAAAACAACTGCTTTCACCACTAATAAAACGTGTAGCCTTCTAACTGCTCAAAGATGTGCCCAAGTTGTAATGAAGTGAATCACGAACATTTAACATGCCAGCTCACCAACTCTAATCTGCAAGGCCATACACACACATGCACACACATACTACACATACACACTCCCCAAAACTGAGCAACCCTTGGATGAAAACTTACTCCACAATGGATAATTGATAACTGAGCTATTATAAATCTCCTCTGGATATGAAGAAACTTTTTAAAAGAAATTATTGTTAAGAAAATGTGGCTTTTTCTTTAAAGATTTTGAAACATTCTTTTTGTATTCCCATTATTAACATATGAAGTCAATCATCTGAAACAGGAATCCTGAGGGATGACTGTCACAGAGAAGAAGCGATTCAGGTTTGACTGCTACTTGTAGTTGTGATTAAAAAAAAAAAAAAAAAAAAACAGCCAGCAGTAGCTCATCCATCCTTCCCTGCCTTTCATGTCACCTAGAGCTCAGGCTGAGCCCAGAAAAAAAAAGGCTGAAGAATATCTAAAAGTAATGAGTTCCAGAGACTTTCAGACCTCCCCTCTTTTTCTGCCATTGTGAGTTCTCTTTCTCCAACTGCATGAAGTACACAGGCAAGGACTTGACTGTATAAAATCAACTAAGGAGTCAAGTGGAGGCAAAAAAAAAAAAATGCATGGACCTGACAAGAAGGATCATAACATAGAAACAGAACAACCCCTGACCATGTCTGAGCAGCTCGTTGGAAGCCCAGGAGCCCTGAGGTCCCCTTTGAGATGCCCTGAGACCCCTAGTCTCCAGGCAGGAACAGAGTCACCAAGTTCTAAGTCAAATCTTTAACTGTGGAATCAGAATCTATCACCATGGTGTTTAAATACTGAAGACTGTCATAAGTAGCTTTCTAATTTCTTCATTAATATCATCTTGCCATGTGGCACAAGAGTTCTTGGCTATACCTGCTCAGTAAAAACAAAAGAAAAAAAGGCATTCTCTCCCTTACACATGATACAGATTACAACAAGCCTGTTTCACTGGATAGGCCTCATACAAGCAAGGTCTATGACAACTAGGGTTGTCTAAATCATAGTCCCATCTGGCCACACGTGAGCAAGCATGCACAGACCTGTACAGGAGCAGCCCTCGCCCTTCCCTACTGGCCCCCACCTCTCAAGGCCCCCTTCTCACCCTACTGCCACCACACAAGCACACACACATACACACTTACTTCACACCCGCAGACTTTGCTTGCAGGGCGCTGCTCCAGAAATCATCAACATTTTCTGGTTCAGAAAAGGCCTGCAGGCAGGCACTGAATGGTATCTTGGCACGAACCAACTCGGGAAGGGGTCTTCTGTTTGATTCTGCTTCCCTTCTCGTTAGTTCATAGGCAATCAGTTCATCTGCGTAGAAGAGCAAACAAATGACTTTGCAGTCATTTATTCTCTTGAAAGGAGAGAGCCCCTTGAACAATGAACAGCCTTCCCTGGAGACTTCTGGGCTGGGGGTAGGACTGCTTACTTGCTGCCCTCCACAGAGCCAGAGGAGCCTGCTGAAAGTGTTTAGAGTGCCAATGCCAGGCTGCATCAAGCCATTCATTTTTTGCCTGTTCCTCTTTGAGGCTGACAGGAGGGAATTGTGAATTACAGTCCAGGTGAGAGGTTCAGACTACACATGTGCTGTAAGTGATGCACGAACCTGGGCTTTCATTTATCCAGAGGTCAAGACTGGTTTGACCCCAAACCACCCTCTAATCACAAAGTCTCCACACCAGAGAATTTCACACTGAGAGAAATCCGAGGGCTCGCCTCTTCCTGGCTCTTGACCGTGATGAGAGGTCACAGAGAGCGCAGGCCAAGGAGCAGGATGAACTATAAGGAACACAGTTACCCAAGGCACCAGACCTGCAATCCTACCCAGCACCGCCAAGACAACTTCATGTGGGGTTACCTGACACTGCAGAAAGCAGAGCAGCCAACCCAGAAGGCTTTCTCCACTATCCCTGCTCAAATGACTGAAGACCCAGGGGAAAAAAAGTGAGTACACTGTAGCTTCCCAAGAGTCAGCGGATCTACTCTTGGAAACCACCTGTAAGTCAAAACTCTATACATTTCAAATGGACCTTTCCAGGAATTCCTTCTGTGTGACAAAAAAATCACTTCTGATTTACCAGTTTTTATATACCACTGATGTATCTTTGTGTTTTCTTAAACACATCTGGATATGCTCTTACAGTTCATTCCCCAGTCCACCAGCGGTTTAGGATGGACTTCTGTCTAGGATGCTAGCATTACGTGCTTCCAGCTACCCATTTCCTGACACTAAATTACAAATCTCCTTTCTGAACAACAACAACAACAACAACAAAAAATAGCTACCACTCATAAATTATAAACAGTGAGTTTAGAGAGGATCACAGAACTGAGTAGAATATGTTAGCCAGCATCCACCAAGGTAGGCAAGAGAAAGCAATTAGGCCTCAGGCTAAAAAGGAAACAAACCACAGATTCCCCACCCCATTTCTACTTTGTGTAATGAATAAGAATTTAAAAACTAGCCAAAAGCAGCAAAAGTTTATAGAAAATGGAAATTGTTTCACCTTAAAATCATTTTCCAATTAACACAATAAAGTGACTACCCACCACCCGTGCAAAAAGAGAATAAAAAAGCCACCCAAGGAGTGTGAACTTTACAAAAATGACCAGTTCACAGGAGATAAGCAACTGAGCAGATATTTCTCCTTTTTCTGCTTCTAAGATGTTAGTTCTAAGAAATATCATTCATCTATTTTGTCTGAAAAGAAGCAGGTCAGACTTATTGAAGGAAATTTCCCCTGAGCATCACCCCCTCCACCTGGGTATCAGCCTTCTTCCTGCTTCCAACGTCCAGAGACCTTTCTAAGGGGAGTCTGACAAAGGGCCCGGCCACACTTTATCACCCACAACAGGCACCTTGCTCAGATGCCAAAGATGGATTCTTTTTAAGAGACCTCTGTTTGAATGGCTCACATCAAAAAAGGTAGTTCTGACCACTTCCCTCAGACTTTACCGCACAACTTGTAAGTGATAATGTTAAATTGCAAATAATTTCCTCCAAATTAAACTGACTCTAAACCAACCTGTTGTTGAAACTTATAGGCACTGAAGTAGGTTTCCTCTATAACCGGCTCCATGAAAATCTCAAAGAAAGCCACAGGGGACTGAAGGATAGATGAGAAGAAACATGTAGAGCAGACACCTTCCAGGTCTACTCCAGACACAGCTCTGCAGCAACTAAACCGCACTCTCTCTTACTCGAGGGTCTTCACGTGTGAAGAAGCGCTCTGCTCACTTCCCACTTTGGAACATTACCTTTGTTGGTTGCCGCCTCCATGGCCACAGGTAATTGCATCAGGTAGTCCACCCTCTCCGTGTAGCGGACTTTCCGGGTCTGACAGCACTGAATCCGCTCTTCCACCAAAAACCGAAAAACATCACTTGGGTTTTCTGAGCCAATGCGGTTCCTCTGAAAATGAGATTATATCTAGTCAGTACATTTATATTACTTTCGTGGGACACGCATGCTCTGTCGTTTTAGTCACGTCCAACTCTTTGTGACCCCATGGACTATAGTCCGCCAGGCTCCTCTGTCCATAGGATTTCTCAAGCAAGAATAATGGAGTGGGTTGCCATTTCCTTCTCCAGGGGATCTTCCTGACCCAGGGATCGAATCTGGGTCTCCTGCATTGTAGGCAGATTCTTTACTATCAGAGTGACCCGTGTATAAAAATTAGCACAGAATCAAATATCAACCTGGTAAAAAGATCTGACATTACTATATTCCCTCTGGGCATACCAGTTCAGAGTACTTTAAAGCAAAAGACTGGCAGTTACCTAAAATCCAAAAATGGGAGACTGGTTAAATAAATGATAGTTCATCATATAAATAAATAGTATGCAGCCATCAAAAGTCATGGCAGAGGGACTGAGCTAGACAGAATTAGAAGAAAGGAGATATGAAAAGCCAAGTAAAGAGAAAGGAGGGGAAAAAAATCAAGGGCTGCACCGGAAAAATTAAGCCACGTATAGTTAGGTTGTTTGAGATGGATATGTACACACTGCTATACTTAAAATGGGTAATAACCAACAAGGACCTATTATAAAGCACATGGAACTCTTCTCAATGTTATGTAGTAGACAGGATAGGAGGGGAGTTTGGGGAGAATGGATACATGTATATGGATGGCTGAGTCCCTTTGCTGTTTACCTGAAACTATCACAACACTGTTAACTGGCTATACCTCAATATAAAATAAAAAGCTTAAAAATAATTAAAAAGTAAATTTTTTAAAATTAAAAGTTTTTTAATTTAATCAAATTTTTATTTAAAAAATATTTTTTTAAATTTGTTTAAATTAAAAAATTAAGCCATGTATGATATGATTCTATAAATGTACTGCTGCTGCTGCTGCTAAATCACATCAGTCATGTCTGACTCTGTGTGACCCCATAGATGGCAGCCCACCAGGCTCCCCCATCCCTGGGATTCTCCAGGCAAGAACACTGGAGTGGGTTGCCATTTCCTTCTCCGATGCATGAAAGTGAAAAGTGAAAGTGAAGCCACTCAGTCGCATCCGACTCTTAGCGACCCCACGGACTGCAGCCCACCAGGCTCCTCCGTCCATGGGAGTTTCCAGGCAGGAGTACTGGAGTGGGGTGCCATTGCCTTCTCCACTATAAATGTAGTAATGTAAATTATACACAAATAAAAAAGAAAGTAGGCTATATTTGAGTATATAATGACATGGCAAAATGTTCACAACAGCTTAAGTGGAAAACACTCCTTACAAACCAGCAAGCAGAGAATGAACGCTGGGGTGGAGGTAGGGAGTCAGACACCAGAATGTTAGCACTGCTTGTATGGGGGAGCAGGCAGTATGGGGGGGTTTGATTTTCTCTTCTGTGCCTCTGTTTCCACAAAGAACACACTAGTCATCAGGGGAAAAGTAGTTATTTTTTTAAGAGGGGGGGAAAAAAGCCTTTCATCATAAATTCTCAGTGGCCTTTAAGAACCACAGCATTTAATGTGATTCGATCCTGCTGAGCCCAGAGTGAGCATCTCGGAGGACAGAGGACAGGAGGACACCAAATACCACCCTGGCCTCTCAAGGAGCTTGTCACAGAGACAAAAAACAAAAACAGGGAACAAGAAAATGGTTAAGCACTCCTAGAACACATTCAAGTTAGGAGAACAGGGAGACCCACGAAGGCCGAGAAAGCCAGGCTTGAGGAGCAATTATATCAAGCGGGCCGAACAGAGAAAGCCCCAAAGACACCAACTCTAAAAGGAGCCCAGACCGGGAGAGGCTGGGGGGTGGCAGCGTTCTGGCCACACCGGCGGGGTTGCATGCGAGGGCTGGACACGCTCCTGACAACCCTTTCCAGCAGTTCTAAAGGCTGACTTACCTCTACTAGATTCACGAGGTGCAGGAAAAACTCCTGGGCATCCTGCTGTCTGTTGGAGGAAAATTCCGGGTGGCTCTTGCTCACAAAGGCCTTAAACATGCGTGGGGAGATTCCCTTCTGTTGAGGCTAAAATATAAAAATAAAACCAAAACTTACAAGTGGGAAGCAGAGCAGAGATTACCAGTAGCCAGGATTTCAGATAAGAATACTGAAGCCTACATTAGCTAAACAGTGACAGCGGCCAGGACACGCTGGACATTGACTGCACACCAGGGACTGTTCTGTGAGACTGGCGTGGGAAGGGGATGGGGCTCTTCTGTTTACTCAAAACTAAAAGGCACGATAAACACCCCGATTTCTGTCCGCATAGGGCTTGCTCCACCACCAGGAGGGAATATGAGAGAAAGGAGAGTAAATGGCTCCCAGCCCCAGGCAAAGTACTGCTCAGGGGCCAGCACAGGGCTGTTTCTGGACCACAGGGCATTCCTGGGAGCCCGCCCCTCACCTGCAGAAGCCGAAGGAGGTTGCCTGCAGCTGCCAGGATGGGAAGAGCTGGGACAACTTCGGCTGTGAACTTTGGATGTGTAAACTTCCCCGGGGGGCTAAGGGACTGCTCAGAAGGCAGCTGGGCTCCTCCAGAGAGGACGCTGCCTACGACAAAGGGAGGGCGGCCCACGGAGGAGCTTAGGTAGGGCTCACAGAGGTCACTGCGACGGCATCAGGTAAAAGATCCTTGTGGGAGTCTCTGAGAGGACAAGCACATCTCTAAAAGAACCACTAATGTGCACCCACAAAAGGCCAACCATGATCACAGACTCACGCAGCCAAGGAGCAAACACTCTCTGCTCAAGGAAAGGCTCTGCCTCAACTCCAATCTCCCCAACCCTTGACCCTGGAGCAGCCTGAGGAGGGAAAGAGGTGGAGCAAGAATGAAAAAACACTAGAGCAAGCCGACACTGACCTTTCTACACTGCTGGTTTCCAAGGCACCTGAGATTGGTAGTGGGAGAAGCCTTAAACTGGCTTTGATGTGAAACGGGCTTTTTAATGCCAGTAATTTGCTCTAGAACTGTGGTTTTGGAGAAGACTCTTGAGAGCCTCTTGGACTGCAAAGAGATCAAACCAGTCAATTCTAAAGGAAATGAACCCTGGATATTCACTGGAAGGAACAAAGACAGGAGGAGGAGGGGAAGACAGAGGACGAGATGGTTGGATAGCATCACCAACTCAATGGACACGAGTTTGAGCAAAATCTGAGAGATGGTGAAGGACGGGGAAGCCTGGTGTGCTGCAGCCCATGGGGTGGCAAACAGTCAGACACAACTGAGTGAACAACAGTCTGCTGGAAAGCCAGGCTCTCGGCCTGAGATACTCTAAAGAGGCAGACGAAGACCCACATCATCTTTAAGGATAAAGCTGTTTCCTGAGTCCTCTCCAAGTTCCGCCTCCAATAATGGTGCTGCACGTCCCCTTGTGTAAAACCCTTGTGCTACCATTATCCCCATTTTACAGCCAGGGAAACTGAGGCTGCAGAGAAGTGCCACCAAGTCTGTCAACTGAAATGGTCTTATGACCAGATGACCATGCAGCCAGCAAAGAGCCAGAACTGGGTTCTGATCCCAGTTCCACACTCCTGGCAGCAAAACTGGAGTCGCAGCTGCTGCACACATTAGGTCCCAGTGAGACAAACCTCACCTTGCCAATCCAGCAGAAGTAATCCCTGTGCTCCATGCAAAGGTGCACCCACGTCGCAAAACCTCTACATGAGCAGCCTCCAGGCCACCATCCCCTCCTCAGAAATACAGAGAACTTGCTATCTGGGCCATCACTGGGCACTGAACACAACATCACGCCTTTTGCTTTAACATTCAGCCCACTCTAGCCTGTCTCCTCAGCCTGACTGCAGCACTTGGCAGGCGAAGGCCTTGTCTCACACCTCTGTGAGATCTCCTGGACACCAGGGTCCAGGCCTAGGGTCCACAGGCCACCCTGTGTGGTGCACAACCACACAGTCAGATGCAAAAAGTGATGGGAAAACTCCAAGAGCTCTCTCTCCCGGACGCCACGAGGCAGCTCTACATATGAAGTCTCTTCAAGGCACACATGTTCTAAGCGATGTTTCTAATAAAACTCAGGAGAATTCTGTCTTGCTCAAAATATTTCTGATCTGGGCATCTAGTATTTACCGGCCACCTACTTCATGTAGAACACGTTGGGGATTCCTCACCAAGAGCTGACAGAACACATGGGGGCGGGGGTGAGATTCAACACATATCTATAACATATATTAGGGAACACTGCAGGCAACCTAAAACAGTGTCGGCAGCTCTGAGAGAAGAATTTCCCAAAGAGGCAGCATTTGAGCATCTGAGGACTCGGAACCTGTGTATAAATGATCAGCCTACATACACACACAAGGCTGCAGATGTGCCTTCAGCATCAGCGAAGACCAATTTATAGCCGATGATCCATTTAACTACCTACATGTACACCTCCTGAAAGGCGTGTAAAAGTTGTAACTTTCTTCACTCACAATGCTGACATATATCTATATAGTATATGCATACTATATACAACACATGCATGCAAATAATGCCTTACATTTGCATACTAACATTTAGTCATTCATTCAACAGGAATTTACCAAGTGTTACAAAATATTAGACACTATTCTAGGTAAGAGGATGAACATTTACTAGGTGGCAGGCACGGTTCTGAGCACCTCTTTACTTAAATTACTCAACCTCACGAGGTGACTATTATTATTTTCTACATTTGACAGATGAGGAAACTGAGTTCTAGAGGAGTTAAGTAACTGACCCAGGATCACACAACTAGGAAAGTCGATCTGTCTCGCTCTCTCTCTTTGTCTGTCTGTCTTTCTCTCGCGCGTCCTAACACTGTTTCTCGCAAGAACTACACGTGCCTAGTTCTCACCTCTGATGTCCGAAGTCTCTCTTACCCGCTGCTGAGAAAACAGTGTGTATGGATTCTGGGTAAGCCCTCTTCAAATCGACCTCTGAGGTCAACCTCCCAGGCCAGGCCAGCAACGATGTCTCCATCTGGGCGGTGCAGAGGCACCACCTGGAACACGCCTGTTCGCGTTGTGAATTTGGGTTTAGGCGTTCACGTACGCACACACTCACTGCCTGCTGCTGTTACCTCTTACAAGCTGTGCTTGGCTGCCAGTGCCCATCAAAGCAGCTGCTTGGGAAAGTTTACCAACTTGCTGAAAGTAAACTGAAGAGTTGGCTGCTGCTGTATGCCACCGTATGGTCGTACAGCTGGGAGAAGTTCCAACAGAGACCATGGTGAAAACCAGAGGCTCAGCCCCACGCGCGGGCTTTGGCCCAGCCTCATTTACTCCCCTCCATGCCTCTTCCCTCTCGGTGCCCATTTCAGTTCTTTGTTTGCCCTCGACTGACCTGGCCTAATCCCTGGTGCAGCAGACAAGTTATAGCTTGAGAAGTGATGATCATTGAGAAGTCATTAAAAAGCTTCCTAACTGGAGACATGCTGTCTCTGCCCCACTGCAGACCAGCTCCCAGCTTTCACAGCTGGTCTGATTTATCTCAAACTCAGCCACTCTACACTTAATGCCTAACCACAACTAGCCCCTCTGTCCTCACCCATGGTCCTCACCTGTTCTACCTCTGATTTCTGAGGGGAGGTCTCACTAATTCCCATGATCAACTATTACTATGTTCACATTATGTCCATATAATAGAAAGTCAGGCTACAAAAATGTTGAGCCTGAATCTAATTAAGCTTCCACATCTAACTTCCAGCTTATAAGAAACACAAACCAAACAACATCTTAAGGAAGCAATCCTTAGAGCAATCCTGGGGCAAATGATTCAGCTCCTTCAACAGATCAGTCAGTCTTGCAAAAAGAGGAGGACTCTAAGAAGCTGTCTTTGATGTCGTTCAGTTGCTCAGGCGTGTCCAACTCTGCGACCCCATGGACTACATACAGCACACCAGGCTTCCCTGTCCTTCACCACCTTCTGGAGCTTGCTCAGACTCATGCCATCCAACCATCTTGTCCTCTGTTGTCCCTTTCTCCTCCTGCCTTCAATCTTTCCTAGCATCAGAGTCTTTACCAATGAGTTGGCCCATCACATCAATTACTGGAGCTTCAGCTTCAGCACCAGTCCTTCTAACGAATATTCAGGGTTGATAGTGCTTTGACAGTGCAGGGGAAAATACGGATATTGGCTGGGTACTGGACCATACATTTTGCTAGTGTGTTTCTAACACCTCAATTGACTTTCAACATACTACTTTAAAAAAAAAAAAAAAAAAGTATTACAGTTACAGGTGCATATTGAATATTTACAGGTGAAAAGGATGGTGTTTAGATTTTGTGTTCAATTTCTGCAGGGAAAGGAGAGGAAGAGAATGAGGAAGGAGGGGGAAAATTGAGTTCAGGGGAGATTGATGAAACCAGACTGGAGACGGTACCTGGAGATTCATTATACTATGCTCTCTATGTCTGTGTATTATTTGCAATTTTAAATAATTTATTTTTAAGATCAGGTTCCAGAATAAAGCAGTCACTTAAAAGAAACCAAAAAGCCTAAATAAAAACCCCAGGTGTTGACATTTGGCAGAAATCAACACAACACTGTAAAGCAATTATCCTTCAATTAAAAGTAAATGTTTCTTATTTTTTTAATTTTAAAAAAGGAACTAGAGGGAATCCCCTGGTGGTCCAGTGGTGAAGACTCAGTGCTTTCACTGCTTTGGCCTGGGTTCAATCCCTGGTCAGGAAACTAAGATTCTATAAGCTGTATGGTACAGCCAAAACAAACAAAAGAAATCAAAGAAATATGTTTCCTAGTGGGCACTGAGCCAGTGCCATCAACTGAGTGTCCCATATGGGCCCATCACCGAACAAGATAAGAGAGACCACTGACCAAGAATGAGACTTTTAGGAAGCTCACGCTCTTTCTGTAAGCTGACCCTTGGACACCAGAAGCAATGGCTTGTCCTGACAACTAACTTTACAAGAGACAGCCCCAGACCATCTCCAAAATAGCAACCACCTAAGCAACCTGTCATATTTATAGGATACTGTACTTACTTTCTCCATCAGCAATTTGAAAACAGATCAGCTAAAATTAGAGAGAGGACTACAGTGTTCAGAATCTTTCCCAAATGCTTACACAGAGCTTTCTGTTTAACATTGCACCAAGAAGGCAGTCACTGTCCACTCATATTTGTCTGGGCTTAATGCTTTAATTAACAAACAAGGAGAAAGACTAAGGCTTTGTATCAACTTATTAGAGCAACGCTTGTAGAGAAACTTACACTGTAAGATCACCAGGATGAAGAAAAAAAAAAAAAAATACATGCATCTCCGCCTGTACTAATACACAGGAGTATATCATCTTTTGATTTAAATTTTTAACTTTAAGTCATAAACCTTGGACCAGTAATTCCTAACTCATGTCCAAACCCCAAATCTCCTAAGCTAAAGGAACAGAGGTTATTCTCCCAAGCTATTTTTCATAATTTAAAAGGTGAGTTAGAAATGTTACATTTGCCCAAAGTAGGAAAATGGAGGTTAGTGAAAATAAAGTTTTTATGTTTGCAGCTATAAATACATCACCTGGAAGCAGAACCTTGGTTATCTCATGTTGATCAAAAACTAAGGCCAGCAATTCTGTGGATTAATTAGAATGGGAAATCAAAACAACTGTCGCTTAAGAAACTGTTTGGAATACAGAATTGTTAATAATGAGCTATCTTCAGAAGGGAAAATAAATTATAGAGTAATCTGTATTAAAATGTGTGAAAGCACTGTCTCAGAATGCATAAAGACCTGGAATACATTTTTTGGAGAAAAAAAACTGTACTTTCATAGTGAGCAGGTTTTATGTACTGTAGATGCAATTTAATTTTTAAAATCAACAAATTTATATAGAAATGGCAGTGCCCCCCCAAAAAAACACTGAAAATCTTTTTGTAGATGAAATGCATATTAAGCATGCATCTATAAAAACTCGATTTCACCTTGGTCTGTAGCAGAGCAATGAAGTATATGTTTTAGAAATGACCCAAGGTGTGAATAGTCCAAGTTACTGGGCTACCTGGTAACTCTGCAAAATCTACCCAGCCCCTCTATCACCCATCTGCAGCATCCACACACAGAGGCCCTGGGAGCCTGAAATGAGAACTGGAACAACTGTCAGGGAAGCAGGACAGCGTAGAGACTCTGTCAATACTGCACAGACTCAGGGCCAGATTCTCTGGTGTAAACCCCAGCTCTCCACTCCCTGAGTTTGTAACTGTAGGCAAGGATTCTGTGCATCCATTTCTGCATCAGGAAACACACAGGAAGGGCCTGTGCTAGTCATTGGTATCACTGGTAGTGGAGGCCCTGAAAAAGGCATTCCCGCCACATGGCTCTCTGTGTGGTACACATTCCTCTCGTAATCTATCCTCTGTTTCAGCACATCTTCCTTCCTCTCTTGGAGCATTTCAGGCTCCTCTACAAGACAAGAGACAAACAGCAGAGACCAGGGACAAGACCACCTGACCACAGGGCTCCTGAGACCTGAAAAAAAGAAAGGTTCTCCCAAATTGGTTGCTCTGAAACCAATTGCCAGTGAAAATCTTGATGCCTCAGAAAGTAATTCCCTCCAATGTCAAGAGTAGTGAAGCTCTTACAATGAATTACTTGTCTGTTCAAGTAATAGCTTGAAACTGACACCTCTGGGGCCACAAAGAAAATCATGAGGTCAATTCAAGCTTATTCTGAATGTCAAAGGGACCCTATTGATCCTGGTACCTCAGGGGTGCAGATGGTGGTGAGGGGAAGAACTTTATAAATCATCTAGACCAAGGGTCACACCCAAATACCCAGCGTACCAATCAGGTCACACCACAAAGGGACCGGAGCCAGCTGGGGGCTGCGTGTCCTGCGTGATGGGAGGGCTGCTACTCAGCTCCAGCCAACTGCTGTCAGGGGCCTGGGACCGCCAGAGGTTCTGAATGTTTAAGACAAACTGGAAATCAGAATCTGTGGGAGGGCCCAGCAAAACACACCTGCAGGACAGACATGGCCCAAGGGCTGCCAGGTTGCACACCCTGAGCCAGACAGGGCAGGGGTTCCTGCCTGCAATCCTCAAACCCCTGGAGATCACATAACTCCCACACTAATCCAAGGTGAGGAGGAGATGAGGGTCCCCAGCTGTTCACAGACTAAATAAAGAATATGCCTTATATAAGAACTATTTACTTTTTTCTAGTATCACAAAGGAAATGGCAACCCATTCCAGTGTCCTTGCCTGGAGAATCCCAGGGATGGCAGTGCCTAGTGGGCTGACGTCTGTGGGGCTACACAGAGTCGGACATGACTGAAGTGACTTAGCAGCAGCAGTATCACAAAAGAATATTGTGATATTAACAAAAGTAAATTTTCCTTCCAAACATTGCTAAATTGGTCAGTTTTCATTTTACATTTTCTCAAATGAGGAGATTCCAAAAACACAACAGTCCTGTAACGTACACAGATTTTATTTACATTAGAGAGGGGTCCCTTCACACTTGAAATATTCACAGCCACCAGCAAGACCAATCTGCCGTTTGACAGCTGAGATTGAAAGGTTACAGGATTTTCCCCCCAACCCTGCCCTGTCTCCAGATCTTTGCAGAGTCAGGAGAGGAAGCCAGGCCCCCGAGGCACAACCAAGTCTCCGTCTCCCCCACCACGAAAGATGGACTCTGCCCCCAGAAGTGACAGCCTGGATGAAAACCCAGGATAAATGTGATCAAAACATTTTGGGGACTTTCCTGATGACTCAATAGTTAAGAATTTGCCTGCCAATGCAGGGGACATGGGTTTGATCCCTGGTCAGGGAAGATCCCACATGCTTCAGGGCAACTAAACCCATGTGTCACTACTACCGAACCCATGTTCTAGAGCCCGGAAGGCGCAACTGCTCAAGCCCACATACCTGGAGCCCATGCTCCGCAACAAGAGAAGCTACCGCAATGAGAAGCCCATGCACTGAAGAGTACCTCCCGCTCGACATAACTAGAGAAAGCCCTCAAACAGCGACCAAGACCCAGCATCGCATAAATAAATAAATAACACAACACTTTGGACCAAGTGTTTTCACCATCACCTCTTCAAAGTTACACAGGAGCTCAGAGGTAGAAGAAGCCCGGATAACCTGACACCCCAGCCCTGCACCCAAACCACTCCAACTCCATTCCAATCAAGGAAGGCTCTTCCAGTCTCTGGTGGATAAGGGACTCCTTGCAACAAGGCTGGGTAACAACGCAACAGAAGACTTCCTGCCCCACAATACTCTGATCTCTTGGCCTGAGCCCCAGAATGTGTACATCCCTCTCCACCCTCCTCACAACCTAATTTCCTCTCCCCACCCCCAAACACTGCCTCTATATTTTCCCTTCCTAATCTCTCTTCTCCTGTTTGCTCTACTTCCCCAACTAATTGGCTTCATTCTGAAAAAGAACTATTCACTTTCACTTCTTGCTCTCAGTCTGCAGGCATTAGTCAAGGATGATTGATGTTAAGATGGGAGCACAGAGGTCACACTCATGAGAAACAGAACTGAAAGAGCTTGCCCACTAAGTCAAGACAAGGTAGCCTGGAGGCAGAGCAAGGGGAGTGGGGAAGCGGGGCCTGCATTCCACTCAGGATGTCTGCACCTGTGGGAACCTAGACCCCCAAATACAGCTGTGTAAGCTGTGCCCTGCACAACTCCAAAGCCACTGCACCACTCCAAAAGGCCAGGCTGCAAGTGACGCCCTCTGGAGCTGGGTTAACAGAGCAGCCCAGGAAGGGGTCAGCAGCCCAACCCGCAGACATAGGGAAATGTGAGTCTGATAATTAGGAGATGAAGCACATCTTTCAGTCAGTCAATAATGACTGAATGGCCAACTGAGTTTCTTTTTTACCAAAGTATGCTTTCAAACCCCCCAGCAGCCTACCGAAAATGAGAACTGCCCAGCCCTCCCCAGAAATTCAGAATCCTCTGCTAGGAGGTGGGGGTGGGGGATAGGAATATGTGTGTTGTGTTTTAACAGCCTTTTGAGAAACCCCAGGAAACAAAGCTGCAGCTTAGGAGAAGACAAATACCAGAAGTGCCAAGACAGGGATAACGAGGGGGAAAATGTTTATATTTTTATACGTTTATTCCTTCCATTCCAGCTCTGTTATGAAGAATATTATTTCTAAAGACCAGTAATGATGGCAATCACATATAATCCACGAAGCAAATGTCACTAGAAATCACAACCTTGTGGCCACTCCTTATCCCAACTTTTAAGAGCAGAGACACCCTAGACCCTAAAATGAAAAAGCTATGTTGACAGCTCAAGAAATTTACAGCACCATTCACCAAATCATAGGTAATCCAAGTTCTCACTAGGGAGGTCCCTCTTTTCTCTGAGTCAACGTGGCAGACACCCAGACACATACCTTGTGCTCCTCCTTCATCACCTGTTCAATGAGCTCAGACTTCATGGGAGGTTTTGAATACTGGCCTGAGAGAAGGCCATGTCCTAACTTAGTCCTGGACAGGAGGGAGAAACAGACAAAAAGGTCATTGTTGCTTCCCCTCAGAGACGCCAAAATTATCTTCAAATTTCAGTAACTACAGCTGCTTTTAGTGAAACACTGTATCTCAATTCCCCACAAATAACCCAGTCCATTCTGAAGGAGATCAGCCCTGGGATTTCTTTGGAAGGAATGATGCTGAAGCTGAAACTCCAGGACTTTGGCCACCTCATGCGAAGAGTTGACTCATTGGAAAAGACTCTGATGCTGGGAGGGATTGGGGGCAGGAGGAGAAGGGGACGACAGAGGATGAGATGGCGGGATGGCATCACTGACTCGATGGACATGAGTCTGAGTGAACTCCGGGAGCTGGTGATGGACAGGGAGGCCTGGCGTGCTGCGATTCATGGGGTCGCAAAGAGTCGGACACAACTGAGCGATTGAACTGAACTGAACTTACTTGATTCTGCTTGATAATGATTCCATTTTCAAATTCTCAGTACTTTATAATTTTACTAATTTCTTCCTTTTTACAAAAGCAACACATGCTTATTTTGGAATACTTTTAAACAATACGGACCGTGAAGAAAAGAATCGTCTTTAATTCTGCAACCCAGAGATAATCACTATGAACACTATTTCAGATAAACTTTTCTTAAAAGCTACAGCAGGTCACTTACATCTGTGTGTTGAAATCTTGCGTTGGATCTAAAGGAGAGTAGTCAAATATTCTTGGAAGATTTCCTACATACCTAGAAAATGAGAAGCAACAGTCAAAACATAGGAACTGAGAGATGAACAGAACCAAAATAAGCCATCATCCTAGCTAAGACCTTCTTGCCTTTCTGCCAAAACTAAATCATAATTTTTCCCTGAGCTCCTACCTCTGCAGACACGTTCATGGGCCTCCTTATGTGGCTTTCCCAGGTGACTCAGTGGTAAAAGAATCCAGGTTCAAGCCCTGGGTTGGGAAGATCCCCTGGAGGAGGAAAATGGCAACCCAGGCCAGTATTCTTGCCTGGGAAATCCCATGGACAGAGGAGCTTTTACACACACACACAGAAGTTGAAAATGTTTATGCTTCTCTCAACAGGCCTTAACCCCAGATATGAGTTAAAATCCTCTCGGATTTGGAATCTTTTACAAGTTTCCCAGTGATTCTAACATGCAGCCAGAGCCAAGCACCACTGGGTCAGACCATCCCAACTACCTTCTCAAAACCGAAAGGTAAGGTAAGGAGTTGTTCTGGTCATGTCAAAATGAATAATGACAGCAGTAACAACTGCAATTTCTGGAGAGTTTCCTATAGTGTCTGACTAAGTCTTCATTTACAACCACATGAGGAAGGGATTGTTGTCATCACCCCCTTTGAGAGATGAGAAATCAAGATGCAAATTCATTAGGTAGCTTCCAAAACCACCCAGGAGGGAGTGATGAAGCCCAGAGTGGACCCAGGCAGCCTGGCTCCCAAGCGATGCCCAGAACCATGCTGCTGGCTGTACCTGCCCCATCCACAAGCCCTCTTTCTGACCAGTTTACCTGACATAGCAATCTAACTCTAACCATCCATCTCTCACTTCAACCCACCATCATTCCTTTCACTTCTTAAATGCATTTCCTATCTCACACTCCCTGCTTTGTGCTCTTTACCTTCCCCTCGTGAAACTTAGATTCTCTGAGCCTAGAAGTTTTAGAAAGAAGAATCCAGAAACAGATCTCTTTTCCTGCCCCTTCCTGCACCCACCCTGCCTGCTTCTCTGACCTCATTCCCACCCCTTTCTCCCACCCCACAACACCCCAGCCACTTCCCCTTTTTGCTGCCCAGGGCATACCAAGCTCGCTCCTGCTTCAGAGTCATGCCATCCTGCTGTCTCTCTCCTGGAACACTCTCTCTAAAGATCATCGTTCTTTTGCAGGTCTGATTTAAAGCCACCTCCCCATCACCCTACCCTTTTGAGTTCCTGACCCTGGCTAACTTTCTTCCTGGCTTGTATCACTATTTGCAAGTATACAATTTATGTTCTTGTTTATTATCTTTCTAGAGATTACATACTAGAATATAATCTCCATGAAGGCAGAGACTTTATCTAAATTACAACATCTCTACCACTAGAACCATATCTAACATGTAAAAAGCACTCAATAAATATTTGTTGAATGAATATATTCATATCACAATCACATAACCAATTTCTATAACTGACTACTAAATAACCCAAGAGAATAGGCATTATTGCAGTAAAGCCTTGGCAGAGAACCATAATACACTGTAGTTGGTAATAACCTCTAATTAGATCCTTCAGCTACTAGAAACTTCCAGGCAACTGCTGACAACAAACTCAGAATTTGTATCCCAGGTTATACATCAACATCAAAATTAACAGAGCACCACATCTCTGGAGAAGTCCCATTCAAATGGCTTCTGGTTACATCACTAGGACAATAATTCCAACTAGAAATTTTCAAACGACCAAAATCCAATAATACATAAACCAAACTTTGGAACCAAACTATACTCAGTGTAAGAGAGAATTCTTAATATACAACTTGATATACATTATCAATATTAGCTATCTTAAAATCTGGTCTTTAGCATACCTCAAAACCTAACAAGACCAAAAAGAAAAAAAAAAAAAAAAACTGGTAAGATAAACATTAGTGAAAAGCTTAGGCTTTCTGTCAAGGCTAATGGAGAAGAATAAAGTTTAAAGGGATAAATCTTTGATTTCAGAAAAGTCCATTTTGCTACAAATTTATATTCTTTTTCTCATCAACTAGGAATATCTTCTATTACAAGAAAATTAAAAGACAGCAGTAACGTTGGATAATTTTTAAAGTACTTATATCTTCAATTTGTAATCTAGTGGTTTTCAAAACAAAAAACATGTTTGCTATCTAAAAATCCACCCTTGTTGTCATTCAGTTTGTACACCAATTTATTTAGATTTGTTCATCAGAATTATTTTGAAATGTAAACTAGGTTCAAGCGGCACACAGGGTATCAAGGAGTCCAGCTGATGTTCCCGAATTATACTGTGGTTGTGTGTAAGTCACTTAATCTCTCTGTGAGTCACTCTTTCTACTTACGAAATGGAGAGACCGCTCCACTGAGTTCCTGCTGGGAAAAAGGAGTTTGACAAGCAAGCATTTCAACCCAGTGATATTTGTTAAAGAACCAAAAGACAAGTAAGAATAGTAAGTCGCTCATGTTCTAATATATACAACAAATGTTTAGGAAATAAAATATAAGATATTAGATACTACAAAATTCTAAAACACTTGAAACAAGACTAGGTAAGAGATTCAACTCTTAAATCCAAAATACAGACTTGAGGTATGTTTTTTTCATTGAAGAAAAATTCAGAAGATTATTTATCAAACTTTGATGTGTAGACAATATTTTCAAAAACCGTAGACAGTAAAGCACTAAAAAATGTTGTTGGGCTTTGTGACAAAAGAATACAAGTTTCTTTCATTCGAGTTTAAAAGAAATAATAATTATACAACACCTACCATAAGAACTTTTCTTCAATAGTTTAAAAAAAAATCTTGGCGCATAAGACAGATAAGATGAAGCTACATTATTCCCAAATCAAATGATAATACAAGTATGAGACATGGGTAAGAATTTATAAAAATCATCCGATGCATGATGCATACGTTTGAAAAGGCTTTCCCATCTCAAAGCTTCAAACTTTCTTCTCCTTTTCTCCAAAACCCTGTCTCCACTCCTCCTGCACAGCAGTCAAAGTGAGTATCCCTTTGTGTGTTCTTTCTTCAAAGAAATCCTCCCTTACCACCTCCTTTCCTGTTTCTTCATGGAGTGTGCCGTATTTAAAACCATGCAGTTGTTCTTACAATTAGAGATACTCCTAAACAAAGGACAGGGTTGCATTCCAATAAACCCATCATAAATTGATGATATAAACTGAAAATGCATTTACAGGGAACTCTACTCAATACTCTGTAATGGCCTATATGGGATAAGAATCTTAAAAAAAAAAAGTGGATATATGTATATGTATAATTGATTCACTTCACTATACACATGAAACTAATACAACATTGTAAATCAACTATACTCCAATAAAACTTTTTCAATAATTTTCAAGTCTTACGGTATTATGGACATTCATTCATATTTTAAAAAATAAAATACAATTTTTATTTTAAAATATTTTTAAAAGTGCATTCATAATACCTAACCTACCAAACACTGAAGCTTAACCTAGCCTACCTTAAATGTGCTCAGAACACTTAGATTAGCCCACTGTTGGCTAAATCATCTAATTACTTAAAGCCTACTTGATAATAAAGTGTTGATTATCTGCTGTAGCTTACTGAATACTGTACTGAAAGTGCAGAACAGAAAGGCTATCTGGGTACAAAATGGTTGTGATGGTTGTTTACCCTCAGGGTCTTCTACCTGACCAGGAGCTGCGGCTGCTGCCTGCCCAACATCATAAGAGAGTATGTACCACCTGTCACTAGCCCAGGAAAACTAGCCGAAAGCAAAATGCAAAGTACAGTTTCTACTGAATACACAGCACTTTTGCACCATCGTCAAGTTTAAGTTGAATCATCTTAAATCAGGGACGGTCTACATTTATTTAAGGTCTATTTCCTCAAGTGGGGCTGGGCACCAGGTCTTATTTACCACTGAACCCCCCACACCCAGTGCCCTGCTGAGCAGAGCAGAACCCACTCTTTATTGGCTGGATGAAAAAATGAAAACCTGACATGGACAACTGACCATAAATTTCTAAAGCCAGAAACAGTAAGAAGAGGTAAGATTTTAAGTATCAAAAGAGGATGGAAAAGAATATTTGATATACTTTTAATAACCACCATTAAGGGCTTCTTCCCTGATGGTTCAATGGTAAAGAATCCACCTGTAATGCCAGAGACACAGGAGATACGGGTTCAGTCCCTGGGTCAGGAAGATCCCCTGGGTGAGGAAATGGCAACCCACTGCAGTATTCTTGCTGGAGAACTCCATGGATAGAGGAACCTGGTGGGCTACAGTCCATGGGGTCACAGAGTTGAACTCAGCTGAACACACAACCACCATTAAAATCATTAGCATTTAACCCTATGTGGGTGAAAAAACCGCCTGTGCTGTTCCTAGTGTGCTGTCTGTCCATCAGTCTGTCTTAGCACATGTGTGTCCTCTTCCATACTTGAACCAAGGTCGAAACCTACCTGCTCTGAGAAACACTACATATTATTTCCTAAACTTAGACAGCAGCTGCCCATGACCTACAGCTGCTGGTCTCTGTGGCTCCCTGTGCTAAGTACAGTTTAAGGAAGACAATGCCCAGAGACGCAGCCCTTCCCCCTCCCTGGCCGAGGGGGAAAGCAGGCAGCCTGTACAGGCATAGTTAGGAGTTACCCTCAATCAATGCCTCCTAGTTACCTATGGTGAAGGGCCAGCTTGGTTGTTGATTTCAAATCATATAGGTGAAATCCTTAAAAATACAATAAAAATAAATTAGAGTTCACCCCCGAACAACAGGAGAGTTAGAGGCAACAACCTTCCGCACAATTGGAATTCCATGCATAACTTTACAGTCAATCCTTTGAATTCACAGTTTCTTCACAACCATGGTTTCAACCAACAGCCGATCATGTATTGGGTTGGCAAAAAGTTCATTAGGATTTTTCTATAAGATGGTTTAGAAAAACCCGAATGAACATTTTGGTCAACCCAACAGTATTGTAATATGTATTTACTGAAAAAAGATCCACATATAAGTGGACCTGTGCAGTTCATACCCAAGTTGTTCAAGGGTCAGCTGTATTTGAAAAACGAAATCCCACTTATTAAAAAATGGCAAAGTCAAATTACTACAGTTTCTCAATGCCTACTCTCAGTTGCCATACCTATCCCATTACAGTCCAAGGACCAGCACCATCTACAAACCACAGTTTGAGCAGCAAAAATCCTAAATTCTCTAAGAAACTCCACTCACTCACCATTGCCCAAAGAGATCAGCGAACCTCTCCTATTGCATGTAGAGGGAGAGATGAGGCAGGTTTGCTGTGAAGATTAATGATTATAGTATTTTCGGCATAGAGGTTGCAGGTTTAAAAACAGAAAGTGAAGTGAAAGTGAAGTTGCTCACTCGTGCCCAACCCTTTGCGATCCCATGGACTGTAGCCTACCAGGATCCTCTGTCCATGGGATTTTCCAGGCAAGAGGATTGGAGTGGGTTGCCATTTCCTTTTCCAGGTTAAAAACAGAAGCCATTATTAATGTGACAAATCCCTGCAGGAGGTTTTTCAATTTACAAACCTCTGCTTATCTCATGCAATCCCTATAACACTTCAAGCGTTCTCACCCGCCTTCATGCGGGAAGTCACAGCACAAACATGGTGAAGTGTCCCGCAGTTGGTGAGGAAGGGCTTCCCTGGTACACACTGCCTGAGCAGGCACAGAGGAGACGTGGGGCAGTCTGTATGCCCAGGTCTGCATGGGACACTTACGCTCTCTGGAATTCTGGGATGCTGAAGATGGCCTGCATCACAGAGCTGAGATAGCAGCTATTGCCCAGGTTCTTGAGCCCTGTGTATCCTGGGCCGTACATGGGCTTCAGCTTTGTCCCCGTCTCCTGGATCACCTCCCACTCGCTGACCCGCGGCTTGATTTCATTGTCCTGGAGCCCATTCTCTGTCTGGGGCAAGATCAGTAAAGAAATACAGCTTTGACGATAACGGTCATTCCAAGATCATATCTCACGAATTATTTCTAACAGCAATAGAAGTTTCTGCCTTTCCCCTCAATTAAACAGAGAAATAAACAACCTCATTAAAAGCGACTGAGATAGTGATGGTTGCACAAGGCAAATGGACTTTGTGCCACCGAACTGTACGCTTAAAAATCATTAAAATAGTAAGTTTTATGTTAGGTATAGCTTTCCATAATTTAATAAATGACCACATTTAAAAGATTTAACAGTAAAAGAGACAAAGACCAAGGGAAAAGGGGATAGGAGGAGGAAGAAGACAAACAGGAATCAATAAAAAAAGAAGGCAGATACAACACAGCAGACAAAAAGCAAGACAGTTGGAGAGGAAAGTGGAATAAAACCATGGGGCTAGGGAGAAGCTCAACATAGGAGGGAGGTTTAGAGAGGAGCAGAGAAAATAAATTAAAAAGTGACATGAGTGAGACAGAGGAATTAGAAGGAGAACGTGAGGAAAGGGAGATGGCCTGGACGAAAGCAAAACATGCACGTTTAACCGGCTCCTCATAGGGTCAAATATTACAGTCACAACCCCAGCCTGAAAACACAATACAAAATGAGGCACAGGGTTTCCATCAACAATAAATAATCTACTGGTTTCCTCTTTCCAACACCCCCAACAAGCTCTCCTTCCCTTCCTGAAATTAATTAAAGTGATGTTGGTCACAAATCATTTTAAAGGTCATCTCCCCGAACCTTCTGTCTTTAGTGAACAAAAAGTGATTCATGCAACTCTCCATCAAAGGAGACAAAAATTTTGCAAGTAAACTCCAACTAAAACAAAATGGTACTTGATGAGATGCCATGTTCATTATAAAATTTTAAAACTCTAAGTAAACTGATAACCAAAAGAAAACTCTAATTAAGTTTGAGAAGTAAATGCAAACATTAAAACCTAAAACCTATAAAATGAAGATGTATGTGATAGGAATTATATAAATAAACCAAACAGTTTCCCTGCAAGGTGGGAAGAGAGACAAAAGGAGACCTTTCTCACCCCATGCATATGAAGCATGTCAATTCCAAAATGTGCTAAGTGCTTGGCCAAATGAGGGTCCAAAACAGCTTCCTCTTCTTGGAAAGAATAAACATCTAGAAGGTGAAAAGAAAATAAGCACTAAGATCTGCAATCAAGTTATTCAATATTCAACACGCACCCACCAAGCTCCTCCTATGCACTGGGCTTGGGATACATCAATGAACAAACAAAAAACTCTTGTGAGTTTCACCTGGGGGGAAGATAGATGATAATAAGCATAATCAATGGGTATTTTTGTAAATATACCTATATATCAATCCTTTTGACATTTCAGAAAGTGATTTTATAAAGGATTTCTGAAACAAGAAAAAGAGGACAGTGTCTAAAGCTAAAATAATTTAAAACTGGACAAATATAAATGCCTAACGCTGACTGTCCTAACCCCAGCGGCATGTTTACAAGTTCAGGAGGAGGGAAGTGTGAGGGAGGAGACGTGACACTGCCTGCCACCCTCAGGGAGAACCAGGGAAGAACAGAGAAAACACAGGACCTCGGGCTGTCTGAATGGCTGGACTGTGGTGTGAGGTCCAGGACAAAACGAAATTCTGCCCAGGGAACCCTCTAGTCTCAGAGCTACCACCACACGACCTTTCACCTCCATCTGCCCCCTCGTCCCCTCCTCCCCCGTGTCCACACCTCAGAGAGCTGGTGAGAGGTCTCTGAAGACTGCAGTGCACCCCAAACGTGCCCGCCCCACAGCACGTGGAAGACGACAATGCATCTGGTACAGCGGGGTAACAGGAGGCTGCACCGAACCCAGGAGCCGAGAAGTCAGCATGTTGACAGGCTTGTCTGTAACCCACCCAGAGGACTCTGGTGTTGGGAAGCTGTGTGCTGAAGGGGGCCACTTCTCTCCCCAGGACCCTCATCTGCCACCTGACCACATAAGGCTTCAGACTGAACCCAGCTTCTACAAGGGCAAGGCATGATGTCAAAGCAGCAGCAATGCCTGAAAGCTCATTAGAAACGCAGAATCTCGGACTCCACCCAGACGTACTGAACAAGAACCTACATTTTAACAAGATCCCCACGCACACAGTAAAGTTTAAGCAGCACTGTGTAGCGCTTTCAAAAGCTACCCAAAACTCCGGCTTACCTGTCCTCACATGGTAGTGCGACAAGGAAGAAGGAAACGTTTTCAGGCCCATTTTGCACACGAGGAAACGAGACTTTAAAAAGTTAAATCATTTGTCTCAAACCCCACATGTGGCACAAACCCAAGTAGTCTGACTCCTGGCCCAGTCCTTTCTACTCAGATCTCTTAGGAGACCAAGACTCAGTGAGGCACCATCCGAGGCCCTTAACAGGAAGAGAGAGGCAAAAAAACACAATTTGGGGGCTTTGGTGGTGGTCTGGTGGTTTAAGACTCTGCACTTCCAATGCAGGGGGCACAGGTTCAATCCCTGGCTAGGGAACTAGGATCCCACATGGTTCAGGCAAAAAACAAAAACAACACAAAAGCAAAAACCCCACAATTTCTTCACTCTAAAATTGGAAAAACAAAATGTGAGAATAGATATAAAGATACTATTCTTTATAGCAGCAAGAGATAAAATTGTTCAAGGGATTTCCTGCTCTCTGTAACAATACCAGGAGGAGAAAAAAAAAGTGGTATATAGGAACTACGGTGACCCACTGACCCAAACCCAGATACATGGAGACTCACTGCCACCCAAAAAATGTCAAGTCTTTCTATTATTAACAGATTAAACATTGTATAGCTTTCTCTTCTATACTTCTTCCTCTAGGCGTCCATTTCAACTTATGGATAGAAGCCTTCATCTATATTCTTTTCTAAATATAATTCAGGGCACTCAAAAGTAAACACAAAAGATAAAATCCCCAGGCCAATTAAGAAAAAAATTTCCCAAATGCTTATTAAAAAAAAAGTTCCTTGAACTAATAACTTGAAACAACTACATCAACTATATCTTCAATCTACGACACATGACAGTAAAGTACCACTCAAATATTGGCTAGAAGGTAGAAATGACACTTCCCATGCACTTTAAGTTTGGTCATTATTTAAACTAGTGAGAATTTCTAGTTGAACAAAGAATGTTCAAACTACCGCACAACTGCACTCATCTCACATGAGAGCAAAGTAATCCTCAAAATTCTCCAAGCAAGGCTTCAGCAGTAGACTAACTAAGAATTTCCAGATGTTCAAGCGGGATTTAGATAAGGCAGAGGAACTAGGGATTAAATTTCCAACATGCGTTCGGTCATAGAAAAAGCAAAATAATTCCAGAAAAACATCTACTTCTGCTTCACTGACTATGACAAAGCCTTTGACAGTGTGGATCACAAAAAACTGTGGAAAATTCTTCAAGAGATGGGAATGCCAGACCCCCTGACCTACCTCTTAGGGCTTCCCTGATGGCTCAGTTGGTAAAGAATCTGCCTGCAATGCGGGTGACCTGGGTTCGATCCCTGGGTTGGGAAGATCCCCTGGAGAAGGGAAACGCTACCCACTCCAGTATTCTGGCCTGGAAAATTCCAAAGACTGTATAGTTCATGGAGTCGCAAAGAGTTGGACACGACTAAGCGGCTTTCACTTTCACTTTACCTGCCTCCCGAGAAACCTGTATGCAGGTCAAGAAGCAACAGAACAGGACATGGAACAACAGACTGGTTCCAAATTGGGAAAGGTGTACATCAAGGCTGTATATTGTCACCCTGCTTATTTAACTTATATGCAGAGTACATCAGGTGAAATGCTGGGTTGGATGAAGCACAAACTGAAATCAAGATTTCTGGGAGAAATATCAATAACCTCAGATATGCAGATGATACCACCCTTATGGCAGAAAGCAAAGGGACTAAAGAGACTCTTGATGAAAGTGAAAGAGAAGAGTGAAAAAGCTGGCTTAAAACTCAACATTCAAAAAATGAAGATCATGGCATCTGGTCCCATCATTTCATGGCAAACATGGGGAAACAATGGAAACAGTGACAGACTTTATTTTCTTGAGCTTCAAAATCACTGCAGATGGTGACTGCAGCCATGAAATTAAACAACGCTTGCTCCTTGGAAGAAAAGCTATGGCAAACCCAGATAGCATATTAAAAAGCAGAGATATTACTTGGCCAACAAAGCTTCCTATAGTCAAAGTTATGGTTTTTCCAGTAATCATCTGTGGATGTAAGAGTTGGACCATAATGAAAGCTGGGCACTAAAGAATATTAATTCTTTTGAACTGTGGTGTTGGAGAAGACTCTTGAGAGTCCCTTGGACTTGTAAGGAGATCCAACCAGTCAATCCTAAAGGAAATCAATCCTGAATATTCACTGAAAGGACTGATGCTGAAGCTCCAATACTTCAGCCACCTGATGCAAAGAGCTGACTCATTAGAAAAGACCCTGATGCTGGGAAAGACTGAAGGCAGGAGGAAAAAGGGACGACAGAGGACGAGATGGTTGGACGGCATCACCAACTCAATGGATATGAGTTTAAGCAAGCTCTGGAAGATGGTGAAGGACAAGGAAGCCTGGCGTGCTGTAGTCCATCGGGTCACAAAGAGTCAGACACAACTAAGTGACTGAACAACAGTGAGATAGTTTTGAAGACTTAAAGACTTTAAGCCTCTACTTATCAGAGCCCCAAGAGAAAATTACAAGATTGATAGAAATGTACCATTGGCACTGGTCTAGGATTTTGAAATAAGTGAAAATCACATAAAATTATATGGTTCTTAAGCTATTAGTCTCCTGTGAGAAATTAACATTTCCTATCTCCGGTCATTAACTGCCCCCAAAATATGACATGATTTAGTCAGACACAACAGTTACTTACCCCAATGACAAAAACAGTTTAGTGAGTAACACACAAGAAATCTATAATTGAACTGCGATCCTTAAACTTGGCAATCATGAAGAATTTATAAGTGACACATAGTCATAGAAAAAAATATTTGAAGAAGACTTGGGGACTGAAAATCCTTACACATTTTTCATTAGGAAATTTACTTTATCTCCATCTTCAGCTTAGCAAACTCAAGTCTTAACTCAGAAACTACTGTAGCAAATAAGCACAGCCTGACAAGTATTAATCTCCCCAACTCCAATCTTGACTTAAAAACTAGAAGCTAAGAAACAGGAAGTTCACAGAAAGATCCTCCTGCTAAGTCACTTCAGTCATGTCCAACTCTGTGTGACCCCACAGACAGCAGCCCACCAGGCTCCCCTATCCCTGGGATTCTCCAGGCAAGATCCTCCTAGGAATAGCCTAAGCCGAGTTTCATGAGTAACTACACTTAACTTTAGAAGTAAACCAGTCACTGTTTCAAGTTAAATGACAAATGAAGCCATTGAGAGAGTAGAGAGATCCATAGAAGCAAAAAATTTTAAGAAAAAATTTACTGAATTAAAATGACAGAAAGAAGATCTCTGGCTGCCTAGGAATAAGAAGTTTTACTAAGAAAGATCACAAAGGAATTTTGTGAGGATATGGAACTGTTCAGTCTTTATAGTGAAGGTAATGATTAGGGAGCTATATATTTTAAAAATTCATTACCTAAAATATTTAAAATGTTCCACTTACTATATGTAACTTTTACTTCAATCTGCAACCCAGCCTTGACCCATATGAGTCGATGAATGAATAAAGGTAATATTTAAAGGGAAAAAAAAATTTTCCGGCATGAATTGATGTGATAAGCATGTTAGAAAATAGTATGTGCATTCAGGAAACTATAATCAATATCCAGTGATAAACCATAATGGAAAAAAATAACAATATACATATATGTACAATTGAATCAAAAATTCTGCTAAACAGCAGAAATTAGCACAACATTGTAAATCAACTATATTTCAATAA